>JAOPHQ010003490.1:65000-100196 GCA_030340625.1 Merluccius polli | reverse complement strand
TTATCGTATTGGTTGAAAAAAATCATCATCGTGCATCTCTATTAGAAATGTGTCCATATGTGTTTGGAAGACCATTGCAAATCCATTAAGTCAAAAGAGAAATGGCTTGCAGCAGGTTTGCTCTTTATACATGTTTGAATATTCATACAGCATTTGCAACAAGCATTGGTTATTATTATATTTTCGTATTATTTAGTTTGAATGCTTCTTTGGTGGCTGTACTAGACCTTCAAATGTCCCCACCCCAGTTAAGAAGGTAGATGTGGTTCCAGCAGGACCCAACCCGTGAGTCAACCTCCCTCTTACATATACTTGTATGATAATTAAAACTGCTGTACATAGACCGTTAATAATCTGAGCTGTCAAATAGAAACATGAATGGGGAGAATTCACTTGAAGACAGGAAGTGAAACCAGATTACTTTCAGAAAGATGGATAGAGACAACTTGTTTTGGTCGTTTTGACGAATGAACATACTGTGCAATCCAACTATGAGAGATAACCATGTATGGGAAAAGAGGTCTGTTTCAGAGCTATTACACCTCACACCTGCCCCAAGTGTATGTAAATAAAGCCAATCTCCGGCGTCCAGCCGTGAGTTCTCATTCATCATGACAATGTGAATTACCATAGAAATTGGGAGTCCTCTTATCAAGCCCTATTTAAAGTGTCTGTGGCCACATATAGAACGGAGATACTGTGAATAGTCAGAATATCTCTGCTGCTCCTCTGAGGAGCCGCTAAACCATATAGCTGCTGTTTTCAAGCCGTTTCATGGCGTGCTACGTTAACCACTGCTGCTCTTAATGAATTTTTGATATTTGGCATATGCATACTTTTGCAAAAACGTGTTAACCTTCATAACATTACTTTAATTACAAGAGGATGGAATATGATCATCAAAGGGACAATTCTAGGGTTTATTGAAGTTGAGATATGGTAAATAAAAGAAAGCCATGGCAGTCCATCTAATTGTTGACATTTGGCATATGCATACTTTTTGTGTAACCAGTTAAACTTGTTAAGCTTCACAACATTAATTTAATTACAAGACGATGGAATATGATCATCAAAGCGACAATTCTGGTGCTCATTGAAATTGAGATTATGGCAAATACAAGAACGCCATGGCGCTCCATCCAATTTTCAGCATTTATCCATTGTTATTGCTGGATGGTTTTGCATGTCATTCAATAATCTAAACTATTCTGCTCCATTTAAAGGTGAACTTAAGACAACCCAATGGGGAGGGCTTCTATTACACAAATCAAGGCTTTAGCTAAGAAAACAATTACAAAATACTAGTTCTGAATATTATGTACTAAATAATGCCACTAAATAATATTAGTATTATAATATTTGAAAAGGGCAAATCAATAGAGCTAGAGGGAAGAAGCTACATGCCAATCAACAGAAAAATGATGTGTAACTCATTAAATACATTTATAACACTTAAAGAAATATGATTGGTGCACCAGCTGTCTTTTACAGTGCTTCCTCCTGTTCTTTGTCCAAAAGACTCTGGGAGATACTTGACTGCTTCCTCCTCTGTGATTCGAAGCTTAATGGCCTCCTGTGCAACCATGGCAACCTAGAAGTTTCTTCTCCTCCTGTACAACCATATCCATGAGACTTTCTTCCTTTTAGTAGTCTTCAACTAGAGCAGTAAGCAGTTGTTACATTTACATTTAGGGCATTTAGCAGACGCATTTGTCCAAAGCGACTTACAATAAGTACATTTGTTAGGAGAAAGTGCAACACTAAACCGCTATCAGTAGAGTAAGGATTTCACAAGAACACGTTTTAAAGGAGAACTCCGGTGTAAAATGGTTCTGGGATGTTTAGTATGAGAACGAGTTCCAACGTTACCATGGTGATTAAAGGAGAACTCCGGTGTAAAATGGTTCTGGGATGTTTAGTATGAGAACGAGTTCCAACGTTACCATGGTGATTAAAGGAGAACTCCGGTGTAAAATGGTTCTGGGATGTTTAGTATGAGAACGAGTTCGTTCCATGGAGAGCAACAAAAAGCCGATACGACGTGAAGCTAAGTTCTCTTTTTTTTGCCGATTCTACCAAACTGCTATACGTTTGAGTGCTACGGGCATCTCACCTGGTAAATAAATAAAATCTAAATAAATCTTATTTAAATGCTTTTTTAAAGCACTAACAAGGCTAGAAATAGCCTGACACTTCTTTGGTAGTATAATGAGGGTATTAACATATAAAACTAGGCATTGACAACTTCATAAGTGTAAAGATAGTTTATTAAAAAGCATATTTTATACACACAATACCTTCAGTAGTTCACCCGTCGACGCCATGTTTTTTTGAGGCTCGTTAAGTCGATTGACGATCACGGCGAACACGCGATCTCTGTGATAAGTCGATTGACGAACACAGAGCTCACGTGCTCGCGTGATCATCAATCGAGTTGACAATCCAAGTTGTCAATGCCTCGTTTTATATGTTAATGTATAATATGTTAATGGCCTAGTAATTGTAGAATATGGTCACACAGAATAAGGAATTAATAAGTAAGGATGTAACAACACCAAAAACTCACGGTACGATAATATCGCGATGAAAAGTCCATGATACTGTAGCGCCGGGGCTATGTTTGTTGTATTGTTTTATACCACTGCTATTGGTTGCTGATGTGTTCCCATCATGCTTTGCTTTAGAGAACGGGGGAGGGTTAAGAAGACAGGAAGGAGAGTAAGTGAAGAGAGGTTAGTTAGTGAAGGGGTTAGTAAATGTTAAGCTCTCGGTTAGGTTAGGTCTTGGTGTACTCTTGGAACATTACAATAAAGTCACCGAAAGTATATCACGCCTCTGCTTTTTGACATTTGCCACAATACAATATTTATCTCGATATAAAAAAAAGGAAGAAGAAGAATTCTGACTTGAAAAAATGTCTGTATTAAAAATAATACATCTGTGTTCAGCATTTTCTATTCTACACAATTCGTTTTTACGTTTAACTTAAAGTGCTTCTGCATGAAATGTCTTTGGCAACAATGAATGATTGAAATATGTACAATTGCAGAACTAAATCAATGCAGCAGTCAGTAGCAGTCCTTTTATAAAATAAAATAAAAATAATAAAATAAAATAATAATATATTATTGCAGCAGCTTGATCTTATAAACAAAACAATTCACACTGGAACATCAGTGTTGTTTTAGTACCCCCAATACTACTACCTACCTACCTATCTAGTAGGCTATGTGTGCATTTATTTGTGTGCCAAATAAGTGCCAAAAACATAGTCAAGTCAGACAGTCACAGTCACAGACGGGAAAAGTCCACTGCACAGAAAGTAGGCATTTTCTTAGTGCAACTGCATCTCACATATCAAATAACAAACAAGGAAATAACAAAATCAGACCATGCAATACAATAAATCAATTTTCACTTTAGTTCCTTTTTTCACAGTAGGTTGTTGTGGTCGGAGCTTTTCTGGGTGGTGATGTGCCAAATGGCTTCTCATCCCATATTGTAGCTGACCGTCGTCTTGCGGTATTTGCTAAATTGTTTTCGCGTTTGTCAGTTTCCTTTTCACATTGTCATTTCTTGAAACAGGAAAACCCAAATGCTGCCACGCATCAGCTCTAAAAGTCGACGGAGCATGCGCAGTCTCAAGTTCGTCTCCACGTTCGTCTAGCTACTTCGTCCACCATTTATTTTCTCTTTCTGGCCTGTCTCTGTGAGGACGCCAGTTATCAGTGCTTGGCTTGCCGGCAAAGGATGATGTCAAATCTCAATTAATGTTCATGACCTTAAGTGTTTTTTGTGATGTTTCCTTTTTTATTATGAAATAGTTAAAACCTAGGACAGAATGAGAACAAAGTTTATAATTAAATAGAAAATGCTTTATTATCATGTTTTTTGCTTTGCGTTACGTGACTCGCGTGGCGGCGCAACATCTAAACACAAGAGGGGGGGGGGAGCAAAGTGTGGTCTGTGCTGACACAGGAGCGGCGAGTCCAGTGACCGCTGTTTCCTCTTTTGCCGAAACCGCAGCATTGCAAACAAGAGTGGAACTTAAAGTAAAGAATCGATCCCAACAGGCTAGTATCGATCCGATACCGATACCGACTTGGGAATCGATATTATCGATATTTGGATCGATCCGCCCACCACTACTGTTCAAACAATACCATTTTCGACAAGGACAGATATTAGACCGCAGCGTTAAGTAACCATGTAATATCGTGGTAGATTTCAGAGTCCCACGACAGTATCAAGACATTTATTTTATCCCGATATTGCAAAATTCTCGATATCGTTACATGCCTATTAATAAGTGCTTTATATTGACTACACTACTAAAGAGCCAGTATGCTACTAATATGCATGCTAATAAGCAACTAGTTAAAGGTGAATACGTGTACCCTAATATAGTGTTACCAATTATTTTGTATCTAATGGTTACATGAGTTAATCTTTGTGGATGTGAAGAGACTTTCTTTTGCTCAACAGAATCAACTGTAGAAACATAGTGCTCCCCCTCTCTCTCCATCTCTCTCTATCTCCATGGGATGAGGAGGCTGACGACACTTGCAAGGATCACTGATCACCCGCTTCATAGCCAGGAGGGTAAATACACCCCACCCATTAAATCAGCTTGAAGGGAAAGAATGACATCGATACGGAAATGACATGAGATTGCAATTGATTTCATGGAACATCATTTTCTGATGATGATCCACCCATTGTAAGTGTCTCCCCTGGCTTCACTAAAATATCTTAAAAATATAATTTGTCAAAATAACTTTCACATGAACGTGCTTCCCCACATGTAAACTAAGTAACAAAAAAATGCAATAATGCAAAATAATGCACTTTGCGGAGGCAACCCCCCAAAAGGTTCTTAGCCCCCGCGTCGTGCATTATTTTTTGATAAATGCACACCTCGTCATGGATTATCCCACTTATACCATGGCCACTTACGAATCAATAAAAATATAAGGGTGTTGATTTATATTTTGGGGTAATTCTGTCTCAAAAGTACAACTTCTAGCTCGCACTACTTTGTGTGTGCCGTTTGAAAAAAAAAAATATATGGGTCTGACTAATGCCTAAAGGCCGCAGTATGCTCGCCGTTCCCAAGCTGTCGTAACTATTTATACTCGCGCTGGTGGCCGTGACAGTAGTTGCAGTCTTCACCTGAAAAGAGGTGTCGCAACTGAGGAAAGGCTACCGACTTTGCTATTTCTACACACTAGAAGAAGCGATCTAGTACTGGTTCCCCTTTGTCTTTAATTTCTTACACATCATTAGACATTCAGTTAAGGTTTAGTTCACCAGGATGTCTCTCACTATACAGCATTATGGCTGTCTATTACTTTACATTGCTATTATTCTACATCACTGCCACACCTGGTCAGCCATCAACATTCCAGTGTATGGCAGCAGTTCTCATATGAATAGTGTTTGTAAGCATCTATCTTAATAACTCAGTGATTATTTTATATTATTTTATTTTATAACTTAATGCCGTTTTGAGATAGTTTTTCAGCCACGTAATTTCACTCGTCGCGTGACAGCTTGGGACCGGCGAGCATACTGCGGCCTTAAGTCTGACTAATGCCTAATGTCAGTTAACATGAGATTCATAGGGAATGCAGACCTTATTATTACCTTAATACTCCAGTAAATAGAGACGATCTTAGTAACAACATGGCAACGTTACCTTATTACTCCAGTAAATAGAGGCGATCTTAGTAACGACATGGCAACGTTACCTTATTACTCCAGTAAATAGCGATGACCTTAGTAACGTCATGGCAACGGGGACGCTTTCTAAACGTAGTCCCCCTGAGTCTGGTCGAAGTTGACAGTTACTAACGCTTCGTTTAGCGCATTCATTTTCAGACCGGTGATGTATGGAGGACTAAAAGTGCCAAAATTAAATAAATAAATACACCATTAAATAATTACTTAAATGTGTCATTAATTCATTAAATTGGAATTAAATACTTAAATGTGTCATTAATTCATTAAAATACAGATTAATTTTATGTTAAAAAACAACAACATATATAATCATTTCACTATTTAATTAATTTACATTTACATTTCATGATTTACATTTACATTTCATGATCCTGTGTTGCAGTGCTTCATGAATTGTCAAACTGTCAAACTCGCCCATCAAAGTCAGTGGGTGGGGCTAACGCTAATCTAGTCTGATCCATTGCTTTGGTCTGAAGTAGAGTGCCTGGATAGAGAAAATGGAGGATCTTCATGAACTTTCTAGGGAGTTGGTGAGAGACGTTTTAGACTTAACAGAGGATGTGGAAGTAGGAACAGACAGTTTTGTTTAATAGAGTATCTAAACCAACGTAGAGGGGAATAGCGCCACCCAGTGTATTGGAACTAGCTCTGCATCAATCCATTATCTGGAATTGATTTGCCTTGACTTGATGCGCAGGGTAACCAATCAGGCATTAGGATCCGCCTACCAACTTTGATGGGCGAGTTTGACAGTTTGACAATTCATGAAGCACTGCAACACAGGACCATGAAATGTAAATCATGAAATGTAAATGTAAATTAATTAAATAGTGAAATGATTATATATGTGTTTTTACATAAAATTAATCGGTATTTTAATGAATTAATGACACATTGAAGTATTTAATTCCAATTGTAATTAATTAATGACACATTTAAGTAATTATTTAATGGTGTATTTATTTATTTAATTTTGGCACTTTTAGTCCTCCATAGTGATGAGGCTGCTTGTGTCATGGCCGTGCATGTTGAAAATAATGCACACCTTTTTAGCCAATCAGAATGGTGGTCTTTGTAATGAGACATTTTGTAAATTACTTTGGGATTCCCATTCCACATAAACCCCGTACTGCACATTGATTCCAAAAGACAAAAGTGCTATGTTGCCATTGTTTGACAGGCGCCCTCACTCAAGCCATTGTGTCTAGTTATCTTGGTAAATGATGTTTCAGTGAAGCCAGGAGAGACTGCTATGATGGTTTGATCACCCAGACCAGTATTGTCCTTTACTGCACACCTTGATAAGCCTAATAACATCATTAGAAGTCAATTACGGATTTCACTTTTAACCACCACAGCACTGCCCTGTGAGGTGGGACTGACCTCGTCGACATTCAAATGATTCTCTTTACAGCTACACAGCAGCCACTCCGGCTTGACAATGGTTCTTCTTATCTGTCGTATCACATCTGATGCAACCTGAACCAATCTTTTCAACAAGGGCAAGTCTTGTGTCTCACACACAGATGGCATTAAAGGGCCCCTATTTTACCACCAGGTAGCAATTACAAGCCATGTCAAAAGCTAGCCTCTAGTGACATCACAAGTGGGAGTGTCCACCCAGATGTATGATGGATAGATCAGCCTACCAGTTGGTACAGTCCACTGGAAAGGCTGGTAGGCTGATCTATCCATCACACATCTGGGTGGACACTGCCACTTGTGATGTCACTAGTGGTAGATTTTGACATGGCGTGTATTGGCAAATCAACATCCCACCTGGTAGTAAAACAGGGGCCCTTTAATAACCTTTCCTAAATCCCATCCAAGAATCAGACTACAGGCTTTAACATCACGACACAGTGTGAAATGTAAGGAGATAAGAGTTGAAAAGGATCCACATTGATTCAGATCTCCGGGGAATGGAAGCAAGGTGTGTGTGTGTGTGCGTGTGTGTGTGGTGAACAATGCTGTGATGAAAAAGGTGATTTACAAAATAACGAAGAGTAGAGAAACAGCCTCATCTCACATAGCTCAGGACGCCAAGTCCTCACATAGGCCTATAGATAGAAAACACCAAAGAGTAATTCAGCAATGTTGATTGTATTGAAGTACAAATATAACTTGTCCATATCTCTTCAATACTGCTGAATCACAGGTTCTCATTGACAAAATAAGAACCAACTGCTGGTAGGCTCAGATTACCAACATTTTTCTCATCAGTAAATATTTCAATCATCTTTAAACCCTTCTATATATGATTGCTGTAGTGCAATCTTCTCTAATCAGTAATTTATTTGCTGACAATGGGTATCATTGAATAGGAGTGGAAAACCGAATTTATCTGGATATCTGCATGGACACACACAACTTAGCTAAAATACAGACAGTGGAAACCCAGTACAATAACAACAGAATGAGAGGTATAAGACCAGTAGAGAAAAAGGTGACAAAGGTATAGAAAAGGCAGTGTTCTCTCTCTACCTCTCTTCCAATATCATATTGGGATTTCTCAGCAGTGAATCACAGCAGGAAGCTCACCTTGCAGCAGAATAAAGAGAGAGCCATTCTTCTCTCTATCTAAATACAAGGGAGGTCAATAGCAACAGAGTTGTACAGAAGTCCTAAGAAGAACACAACTATATTTGGTGTGTGCAGGCTTATTAAATCTAATCTAGTAAATCTAAATGTTGAAATAAACAAATTGTAAAGTGCAGCATGTTATTCTGTGCCACATCCTGGTCTTAACCTGAGCTTCATAAAAATGTCCTGTACAAATGTAATTTATTTAAACTCTTATCTCTTAAAACATGGTTGATGACGTGATAAAATACATTTCTAACAAATGTATCTTGCTTTTTGTAGATTCAGCAATACCTAGATGCTGGGGGGAAATTGCTTTCAGTCGATTGTGGATTGAAAATATGTTGGCTCATTCTATTGATATGTTCATGGTTCATTAAGTGCCTGTGATACCTTGAGGGAATTCACTGCGAATCTCACAACATAATGTTAGTGGTCAGTGATTGAGAAAGACTAAAATTGGGCTATAGACTACATAAAACATGCTCGCCAAACAGTACTTATTGGTTTTGTTATACTCTCTTTCTAACTGGACGTTTCTTTTATTTATGATAGTGACATGCATTTTAACTGAGAAAAGCTGCTAACAATTGAAGCAACTGTGTAGAATGTTAATATTCACTGCTGATGACGGACGATCTTCATTTGTGAATACTATCCCTTGATTTAGAAGGGAAACTCACATAATGCTGTCAGAGGAAATCAGACGCAGTGGTAATAATAGACAACAATAACGGTAGAATGTTTGTGCCTTCATCCATCAATATTAATTCAACAGTATCTATGTTTGAAATAGCAATTATTCCTATTATTAGAATCTAGATTTGCAAAATGCTCAAAGTAAGCAGTATCGTTTTTTTTATACAAGCATATAATAGTCCATGTTCAAATGTTAATATATCATTTTTTGATATGTAATAATTCAAAGAAAGATTCCATTATCATGATCATTATGAACGTATTAATTCTATTCATGATCACACGCACAAAATCCTCTCCAATTTGCATATGAAGGCCAACCGCAAAACAAGCAATTTATTTTTGTTTTTAATGGCCGTTCCACATCAGTTCACAATATATTATCTCCTCCGGATAGTTAGGAAAAAGAGAGGGGGGTTATATGAAAGATAGTGATTGAGAGAGTAGAAGAGGACAGTTTATTGGCATTTGTTTTTGGAAGTCGTCGTAAAATATTCTCAGCGATTCATGATGGCACAAACCAAAGCCAGACATCTAACATCATTAACTGCTGATGTAATCGATGATTTAGACAAAAGAATACCGTTTTATGAAGTATTTGGCTCTTGTCATACTGTCCCACATTTCCTCTTCTTCTATTAAAGAACATTGGTGATACAAAGAAACATAGGTCACTATTTAGTTTTATAACAGAGTGAAGAAACATTATTGGTTGAAAGTGAAGCTAAGCCATTTCCAAAAGTTGCAGTCACGACCCCAAAACAATTCAGTTGAACACACCACTGTATTTAACCCACTTACCCATTGAAAAATAGGTCACTTTGTCCCGTTGTTTGGGTCAACAAAGCGTTTGTTAACATTAATGGCAGCAATGAAAAAAGAGCCAGAATCATCCTGAACTCTGTCTCTGAGGGCCAGTAGACGGGCAAAAGTCACAGCTGATGACTGATGACACTCAGCCTTCGACACCTAAACTGGTATCAGGCCTGGCAACAAGTCTGACATGGACCAATCAACTTTCACCTCCCTTATGCATTAACACAGATAATGATTCAAGCAAAATGGTAGCATAGACTGATAATTAGCCTTGGGGTTGTTGTTCTAGAAATACTTAGTTCATAGTTCGTAGTTGATGCTGAGATAAAGAGAGAACATAAACAGAAACAAACTGAATAGTAATCTGCAAGTGTTGCATATTATTAAAATATCCCTATTTTACCTAAAAGACAGTTGGCAGCCTGTTTATATAGCCTACTCCAGCTGGGAGTGTGTATTCATTCACATTGCATGCCACGTTTATCTGACTATGTAATTATTCTACAGCACTATCACAGTTAATTACTGTGCACGTTTAAATTACCATGATTTATACACATACAATAATTAGCTCCCTGTACAACGACATTATTTCAACCTGCCCCTCATCAACATCCAACCTGCCTGTGGAAACCCTGGAATTACAAGCACATTGAAAGTTGAAACAATACACTGACGTGAATTAAGTACATATTTCCTCTGTCAGTGTGACTAAATATTTGATACATTTTGAAGTTTGAAAGTTCCCTCTGGTGTAATTAAAGTGTAAAACATGTAAGGGTGGCATTGTGCAAATCATGGTGATAGAAATAGTACAAACTGTAATAAAAACACTTCCATACTTATGCCTAGAGGTATTTGGAGACGACTGGAAAAATGTATTCTTTCAGCATTTATTTAAAATAAGTTTTAATTTCAAACAAATTAAAACAAATTGTCAATGTAATTGAACATTAAAATTGGTTCAACATTGTATTCATTACTTTGTTAATTTATTTTGAATTATCATTTGGTCCTTAATAGAACTTTAAAAAGCCCCTAAGGTAGAAAGTGATGGGGAGATAATTGTTCTGTGAAAGCTAGAATCCCTCTTGCTGGTCGTCAAGACACAAGCTGCACCCAGTTAACCCCTCTCATGTCGCTAGACTACCAGAACAGTTTACCTGAGGTACTGCAGAGAGCAGGGGATGTGAAACAGCACCTAGGTGCATGATGATTCAAACTGAAATACAGCTGGCCTGTCAAATAGAAATATAGACTGCTTATTTATATGATGTAAAACATCAATGAGGGTAGTGTAAATATCTGAGGGTTATGACTGTAGTCTGGCTTGCTATGGAATCTGAATGCTTAATGTACCAGTCACATTTATTTATTTATTTGAGAATTCAATAAAACCGCATAATGTCCTCAAGCTAATGGGTGATGCAACAGAACCACTAACACCAGGCTGTTTTGTGTCTCTTCATATTTCACATGATACATTGCTGTAGCCTCTCTGCCTCCCCATTAGCCATTAAGAGGACCAATGGATTTCCCACTTGACTAATTGCACCATGACAATTGATGGATACGGTTGATTAAAAGACAAGGCCTGAAACTAATGGTTTTAGTGGTAGTGGTTTTTCACTGGTTTTGGGTCAGTTGTTAGTGAACATGGACTATTGTATGACTGGGAATACATATTAAAGTGTATAAACTTAGTGAGAAAGAAAGAATGGATTGATTGGTTGAATTGACACAATAATAACAAAGTGCTAGCTTTATCAAAGCAGAAAGTCATGGGTAGTATAGCTTATCAATTAAACATGGCAATGTGCGCCAATGTAAAGTGTATGCACTCAATATTTAGAAAACAATTAAGGCTGCACATGGCATACTGAGTGTTAGAACGCTTAAATTGCCTGAAGGACACTGGGCCATTTGTGGACTGATGTACCTTATTGACCAGCTGGTTGGCTCCCTCCAGCTAGAAACCCACTAGTCTACTACTCAGCATTCATGTCAAGGATTTATACTTGTATAACTAAAACGTTTTAGCCTCCATCTGCATAATTTCTGTCTGAAATAGCATGAAAAGGAGCCTATAGAAAATAGCTGCATCACCAGAACTAGGACAAATAATAAAAGCGACTCTCACTCAATGCTTTAAGGATAAAGTCAGCAACAATCTGAGAAACAAAGACATATTGTGGTGTGAAAGGGGCGTGGCTTGTCGTCGGCTGCAAACAAGGGGCTAGAGACCGACACAGCTGTGGGTGGTGACCTTAATGAGTAATTAACAATAAATACTAGTTTTTTCTCTTATCTTCCCCAGTGAGACTGGGTCCAGCCTTTGTGAGAGACTGCAGTCTCTATCAGTAGCAGCAGTACTCGTATCATTTTGTATGATTGTTTCTCTGCGAAGCGGAGGTTGTTTGTATGCTGGATTTTGCCACTTGGTGGCGGCCAGTCTCAGCAAATAAAGACCGTTTCTCCTCTTTCCAGCGCAATTCCTTCCACTTAGAACCCGATAGTAGCACAGTCATTGCTACAGTGGCACCTGAACGGGGACACTGGAAGGAAGAGGGATGGACACCAGGACGGAGTCGCCACTCGCCCAGGCACTGCACCTGATTACACAGACCCAGATCCAGCCAGACACTCCCGGACCACTTCATATCGCTCTCCCGAAGATGGGATCAGGCGATGATATGGAGGACTTTGGAGGTGTTTGAGGGAATGGCGGAGGCGTGCGGGTGGCCCCAAGTCCAGTGGGGGCCACCGTTGCTCACCGGAGAGGCCCTGACAATGGCACAAAGCGTGCATGTGGCCACCCGCACATCCTATGGGGACCCAAAGCTTGCCATCCTGGATCACATCGGGCTCACATTGGAGGGACACCACAGGAGATTCCAGGGCTTGCGGTTGGAGGACAGCAGTAGGCCCTTAACCATACGGCCACCAGCTACTGGACGTCCCAGATCGGTGGAGGAAGACACAAACCATGCAGCAGGTGGTCAAGCAGGTCATGCTGGAGCGGTTCCTCCGGGACCGAGTCATCCACCGCAGATTGTGTCATCTGCCATCAGCCTGCCACCCTCGGTGTGGCAATAACCCTGTCGGAGGACCCACCTCTCACTTCCCCAGAGGTCCCAGGCAGCCAGGGTTCCCAGCCCTCATTTCCATCCCGTTCAGGCCCCTCGATGAGCACCCGAGCAAGCAAGTCACTCCCCACAACCATACCTACACCCACTCACATACAACATATGGGTAAAGTCATGGGTAGTATAGTTTATCAATTAAACATGTGTGCCAATGTAAAGTGTATGCACTCAAAATTTAGAAAACAATTAAGGCTGCACATGGCATACTGGGTGTTAGAATGTTTAAATTGCTTAAAGACACTGGGCCATTTGTGGACTGATGTACCTCAGTGACCAGCTGGTCAGCTCCCTCCAGCTAGAAACCCACTAGTCTACTACTTTGCATTCATGTCAACTTGTTCATTTATACTTGTATAACTAAAACGTTTTAGCCTCCATCTGCATAATTTCTGTCTGAAATAGCATCAAAAGAAGCTTATAGAAAATGGCTGCTTTACCAGAAATAAAAAAAATAAAATAAAGCGACTCTCACTCAATGCTTTAAGGATAAAGTCAGCAACCATCTGAGAAACATAGACATATTGTGGTGTGAAGGAGGCATGGCTTGGAGTCAGCTGCAAACAAGGCGGCGGGGCTGCTCAATCACGAGGACCGCCACACAGCTGTGGGTGGTGAGCTTAATGAGTGATCCACAAAAAATATTCATGTTTGTCCTCCTCTCTCCCACAGTGATACTGGGTCCAGCCTATGTGAGAGACAGCAGTCTATCAGTAACAGCAGCACTCATGATTGTTTTTTTTGCAAAGCGGAGGTTGTTTTTATGCCGGGTTTTGCCAAGTGAGGGGAGGGGGACGTATACACCAAAGGTCCGGACATTTGCCGTTTGCTCTCCAGAGGACAGTGAGGGGGACGTGCATCAGGAGTCTCAGGAGGAGACTCCGGTGGTGCTGGTATTTCAACCGGTAGATGACTTCCGAACACACCCGTGATGACACACTGTGCTTTGCCTTTGACCATGTCATTTCCATCGACGGTCAAAAGTTGTCAACAGAGGCTGCGCTAGCGCATCCTTATTTTTAACTGGTGAGGGGACAGGTTATATAGAGTGACACTCAGTCAGTGGAAGAGGTGAGGCAGTTGTTGATCCCAAAAAGTCGTCAGGAAATGGTTTTCCAGGCAGCTCATCATAGCCCAGTGGCTGGTCACTTAGGCTGCGATAAAACACGTAACTGGCTCATGGTCGGGCATTCAAGAGGATGTACGTCAGTGTTTTGAATCCTGCAGTGAATGTCAGTTAGTTAACCCTTTGGCCATCCCAAAAGTGCCGTTGCGCCTGGATTGCATCGGGCCATTAGACCGTAGTACCCATGGATAGCAATTTGCATAAATCATTGTAGATTATGCAACCCGGTATCCCAAGGCAGTACCACTACACTATCTCTGCAAAGAGCGTAGCGCAGGCTCTGTTTCAATTAATCTCCCGAGTTGGAATCCCAAAAGAGATCCTTTATGGGTTACTGAAATTCAATACATTATGGACCTGAGAGCAAAACTACATGCACTGGGGCAGATTTCACGTGACAATTTGCTTCAGGCCCATGAACATCAGCAGTGGCTTTATAATAGAGGTACACGACTGAGACAATTCACACCGTGAAATAGAGTACTTGTATTGCTTCCCACATCCAGCTCAAAATGACTTGCCAAGTGGCAAGGACCCTTTGTGTTCACACGACAGGTCGGGGATGTTGACTACGAGATTGCGCATTCAGCTGGGGGGGGGGAGGCACATATTTATCACCTCAATCTCCTACAAATTTGGAATGAGGTACGTTCGGTATCGTCAGTGACATCAGTAATCCAGGAGAGTGAGCTGGGACTCGCTTATTAACCACCACATTTTTTTCGAGACTTGATTTAACCAAGGGCTATCGGCAGATTCCCTTATCTACTAAGGTAAAATCAGCCTTCTCCACTCCGTACCGTGTCCGTTCCAATTCAGTACACTTCCTTTTGAGTTGTTCAGGGCCCCAGCAACTTTCCAGGGTCTCATGGACCGGGTGCTGCATCTGCATGCTGCATATGCTGCCTATCTGCCTATCTTGATGATGCCATTATTCATAGTGACAACTGGCAGCAGCATGTGCAGCGGATGGGGACGGGCCTTGACTCACTGAGTCTGGCGGGGCTCACGGCCAACCCAAAGAAGTGTGCAGTTGGACGGGGGGGAGGTACGGTATTTGGGGTACCACTTAGGCCGCCTTGTGGAAAAGACAGAGGCTATCGCAGCCTGTCCATAGCCTGAGACCAAAAAGCAGGTGAGGCATTCCTGGGACTGGCTGGCTACTATAGGCAGTTCATTCCTGCCTTCTCTGAGCTGACCATGACTGACCTCACCCGAAAGGGAGCTTCAGATCTGGTCCAGTGGACTGAGCTGTGTCAGACGGCGTCTCGTGGACTGGGGAGGGGAGGTACAGCACAGTGGAGAAGGAGTGTCTGGCCATCAATTGAGCGGTTGACACCCTATGTTACTACCTCCTGCAGCGCAACATTCACCCTCTGTTCAGACCACTCCCCACTTCAGTGGCTTCACCGCATGAAGTACAGGAACACGCAGATCACCCATTGGTATCCCGCTTTACAGCAGGGCACAGATGGTGGTGGCTGACTTCCTCTCCCGCCTATCAAAGCAAGGACCCCCTTGCTCTGACAGGAGTGGGGGGGGGGGAGTTGGTTGTCAGCCGGACGACTCCCCCGCCTATGGCGGGTGTTGGGGATGTGTGTGTGAAGGGGGCGTGGCTTGGCGTCAGCTACAAATAAGGAGGCGGGGCGGTTCACTAGCATGGATCGACGCAGCTGTGGGTGGATTAAATGTTTACTGTTATGGTCAACTGCTTTCAGATCCATAGATGTTTTTCAATGTTAGAAAAGTAAAGTGATTTAAATTTCCTGTAAAAATCAATGACCACCATCGTTTAAAGTACAGATGCACCGATACCACTTTTTCATTAACGATACCGAGTACACTCATCTTCGAATGTGCCGATACCGAGTACTGATCTGATAACAATGAGGTTTTTTTTCTTTTATAAAAGACTAGCCCATTTTCAAACTTCCTAAAATATGAAAACAGTACATGTTTACATACAACATGACTGAAGTGTATGCAATATAAGTAAGATAATATTATATTATTTTAAAACTCCTTAAAAAATATATAATATACACACATAACAATCCAAACTGTAGGAGCCAAATTAACATTTTAATATAAACTGTATGTTTTTAGTATTTGTTTGTTCCCTATATTAATGTGACCTTACTTATAACCACTGTGTCCCGATTACATAAGGGTTCTCATTGTTTGCGATATACGCGCTGCGTTATATGCAAGTTATTATTAATTTGTTGAGCCAACGGGAATGCGGGCACTGGAGTTTAGTTTGGACTAGTTGAGAGTGAAGCCACATGGTTTTCTGACTGTGTCAATAAGTTTAGACATAAAGAAAGGAGTGCAAAGAAACATCACTTTAACAAAGGAGAATGAATCAGTGGGATTACTGTTTATTGGAATTAGTCAGGCCAACACACACTCACTTGCGCAAGGAAAGGGGCTATTATAATACCATAGACTGTATGGATAATACACACCCAACACCGATTTAACCCAACATATAATTAAATAGTTTTGCCTTTGATACGCTCTGCACATATCCTTATGTGCTACGCTGTTCTCGGGTCCTCTACCAGGAAGCAGTGGCTGTGGTAACTAAGCTTTGGATAACAAATAATAGAGATGAGAGGTTTGACTCTTTTACTGGTCGAGTTTGTATGAGTCACTCACTAAAGTGAGTCAGGGTTTTGAGTTACTCGAGTCACCAAGTCAGTCGAGCAGACGCACCAGAGACGTCCGCCGAGCCAGCTAACTTCCGGTTTAGCCTTCCGCTAACTTGAATGGGGATATAATAATTTAATCGTGCAACTCTTCTAGACTTTCCAAATGTTAACAGACCGAATGGATCAAATTAAATGTGTCATTTTGCGGGGGTTGTGACGCACAAAGTGAAAGAACAAGAGTTCTCAAAGGCAAAATGTTTATTTTTAAATCTCTCACTTTGGCGGGCAGTGGGCTCCGGTTTGGAGAGCGACTACTGAGTGAGTGATTTGTGCAACTCGAGTGACTTCAGCTCCGGGCTGGGAGAGCGAGTGTGTGAGTGATTTGTGCGAGTTAGACCTTCAGCTCAGGGCAGATGCGGGCTTCAGCGAGTACAGAGTTTAAACAAGCGCCAAAGTGGTTGCTTTTCTCACAGTCTCGCCTCGTCTTCACAGTTAGCACTAGTTAGTGGCAGGTAGGAGGGGTGAGTCAGTACACGAGTTAGTGGAGACGACGACTTGTCTCTACTGAGTCAGTAAAACAAGTTGTTCATTCCGAACGATTGACTAATCACACATCACTAGCAAATGACAAATTAGTTAGACAGTGCCATGGTCATTAGGGTATTGTGTGCAGAATAAATGGTTAAACTGATATTACTGTGTGTCTGAATTGTTTAAGAAAATGATGTGACCCCCTAACATACACATGTGCATCCGCATGCCGGTTATTACACGGCTTATGACTGGTAAGAAATGATATGTGCATAATGTAGTGTAACACACATTCAAAAGTCAGTGTTTAAGTGACAATTAACTGTATTATCTCTCTTTCAGCTAAATGGCAGCTGGGATTTCACTATGTAAGAAAAATTGGATGAAATGAAAAAAAGACGAGTATCCAACCACCAATACCGATGTCACATTTTGGACCAGTATCGGTCCAATACCGATCCCCAGTATCGGATCGGTGCATCCCTAGTCTAAACCAGTCATTATTCCCATCAGTGCCTCTCAATACTTTTTTTTCCAGTCCATAAAGAAAGTAGTTAATCTTGGGGTGTATTTGGGCTGCCATCTTTACACAAGACATAATATGAACTGGTCTGTGAAAGAAAACCACAGTAAGCTTCTGTCATGTCAACACCCAGGATTACTACATGAAGGTGTGGGTATATTTTTTATATTTATTCACACCTTCATAACCACTGCTAAATTCACCAGCATGAATGCAACATAAAGGTTTATTCCTTAAAACATGCTGCTACCTTAGTCATAGCAGCTGACATACCATTATCATAAATACGTCAGTTACAATGTAAAAAAAAAGTACAATAACATGGTGGTGATCAAAGAAAGCTTGAATTCCTTCAGACTCTCAGTAACTACATCAGGCTCACTGAGCCTTAGCATCCCGAGGATGAGGAAATAGACACAAAATGGCCTCTTTGTGAAGCCCCCTAGAGAGATGGCAACCTGACCATTGAACCCTCCTGAAGATGCTCTTGTGATAATAAAATCTAGATTCAACCTATGCACTGCCATGGCCATGCAGAGTTATTTACAACACGAGTGCTACCGACAACTAATGCCACACTTCACGCATTAACACTTGAGACACTCAAGTGCTAAATTATGACTCAGTCCATAACAGCACGCTGCATCGTATTACCCTTGGACACATAATTGAAATATTACATCTCTAGACTAATGTTTATTACAATGAAAATCAATCATCTCACACACACAAACACACACACACACAGTTAATAATAACAATGATGTCCTGTCAGATGAGAGGCAGAGGGAGGACTGAATAAAGAGACAGTTAATTTCACATGTATTGATAGACTCAGGATTTACAAAGGCCTATTAAGGATGTAGAAACAGCACGCTGAGTAGGAAGCTGTACATCGCTGTACGGTCTCTTGTCTCCGTCATCTGCTTTTATTGATTAGAACAGGTTTTAGATTTCATTTGAATCCAGACCAGGCTGCTTAACCCTGACCTCTTAAACCCTTCCTGAGGGAATGGATAGGGTGTATGATGATGATGATGATGATGATGTCATCTTGTTTTCACTAAAAATATTGACAGTATTTGCCAATGCATCCACATGTCATGGCAGATCCTACAGAATGCTTTTAGCTGACCGAGTATACTCATGCAGATATATTCTACTGACCAAAGGAAAAATGGAAGTCAATGGCATTGAAGGTACGGTATCAAGTGTGTCTGGAAATATTATGAAAAACTTTCTGGCTGTCTTTATTTATTTTTTCCAGATAATAAACTGCAGGCATTAGTGAATGTGTCCTTTCTCACCCATCAAGGTGAGTGAGAAATTGTATTTTAGCCCATAATTGTTGTCCAATTCAGAGGAAAGGCATACAGCTAATGGGCCTAATTAAAATGGTAGGTAGGCCTACAACACAGATTGACACACACAGGCACACATGTACACTCTCTGTGAGACTAACAGATACTAGAGAGAAACGGAAAAACAAATAGCTGTTAGTAGGGATGCACAATATGGATTTTTTTAAACGAATAATTACCCACTTCTCATGGCCGATACCAATAAGGTAACCAATAATTTCACATTTTTGTATTTTAAAAAGGAGTTTATAACATGTAGTTTGTGCAGACCTGAGGGTATAAGGGTAAGATATAGTGAGCAAAGATGGATAATTTAATATTCCACAGCTCTGACCTAACCAAATCTAACTGTCATCACTTGTTAAAGGTACAATGTGTAGAATTAAGTGGCATCTCTTGGCAGAAATTGAATATAATATGTATGTTTTAATTAGTGTATAATCCCATGAAAATGATAATTGTTGTGTTTTCGTTACCTTACAATGAGCCGTTTATATCTACATGGGGAGCGGGTCCCCTTCCACGGAGGCCGCCATGTTGCACCGCCATGTTTCTACAGTAGCCCAGAACGGACAAACGGCTCTAGAGAAATAAAGCCTCCATTGCATATTGTTCTTGAGACTAAAATAGGTTTGTTCGCCAACGTTTAGTAGCTGGCCTGGGGGGGGTGGAGTTACCCCATGTTGGATACGTTTTACAATAATGTCTGCCCACCAGGGACGTCCCGACATCACAGCTGGAAATGACATTTATAGCAGCATAGCACGACTGTGGTGGTGTATTAAGATAATTTCAATAGCACTTCATGTAGTTTGACAGTGTTTGTTTTTTTAAGTTAAAGATATTGGATATTCAACAGATATTCACGGTCTGAATGAGCGATGTGACATGGTGAACTAAAGACGTGATCACCGGTATGAGTCCTGTGTGTCTAGCGTTGTCTACCTGCCCAGGAGACGGAGCTTCCTAGTGTGACCGTCAGGCAGCAGCACTCCTCTCTGTAGAGCCATCGTTTGGTCAATATTTCTACACAAAAAGCAAAGTACCCTGCTCTAAACAATAGCCTAACTAAAGTGCAATTAAACTGATACATCTCACGTTACAAAATGTACTGAATGGATATAACATTAAAATGGCTGTTTAGAAGTGTATCCCGCTAGATCTACAACAGTGTAGTGTATCCCGCCAGGAACATCCTGCCTTCCAAACTGAATGTGACATTTATAGCAACATAGCACTACTCTGGTGGTGGATTAACATAACCACACATCTCTAGAGCAGTTTATGGCATCTGAAAGGGTTTCTTTTTTTGTTAGAAAGACATTAGATATTGAACAGATATTCATGCTCCGAGTTGCAATGATCTGACCTGGGGAACTAAGACGCGATCAGAGCTATGAGTGATTGCGTAATTAAACCGAGACGCCTCATGTTACAAAATTATCTGAATGGATATAACATTAAAATGTCTGTTTAGAAGTGTAACCCGCTAGCTCTACAACAATAAAAAGAAGGTAAAACACTGCGTGGCCAGTGGAGCTCCAGTGTGAATGTAACACACACATTGTATACAGGTGACTTTCCATATGTGTACATTGGTGAAACTATACAGACAAAAAAACAAAACGAGTATTCAGTTTATTGTAATTTGCAACCTTACTGCTAGATGCCACTAAATCTTACACATTGTGCCTTTAACACAACAGAAACAAATAACAGTTGAATGACTCTTTGCATGCTTGTATAGAGCATTCTGCCTCTTCAAAGAATTTACATTAAATGCTTTGACACAAATCTGTAGCAAATTTTTCGGCTTTCGGTTTTTGAACCGAAAGCCTATGGCTGCTTACTCTGCAGATAAAACACATTGACAAAAGGCATATAGTAGACTGTTTTGCTTAGTAAAGAAATTGAAAAGGGTTAGGGGACAGCTATGCTACTTTTAGTGCATGAGTGTGAGGTCGGGTTTTCTATAGTCTACTTTGGCTTTCATAGAACATAAAGCCTATCAAACATTTTGCATAAGAATTCAAAATAAATTAAATTACCTGACATATGTCAATAAACACAAGTAATTGAAACACCTTTGAGGTGACTAGGGCTGGGCCAAATACATAATTTCAAGCTTCGGATATTAATTTGGTTTTCCAAACAAATATTTGAAGGAAAGAAAATCTATTCCAAGTGCGGATCTTTCCCTGCCTGAGTCGGAGCAGGCGGAGACCACTGCTGCAGAATCGCATTTGTATCAACTGATCGTTTTTCCTTTTCATTTCTACAGTATTATTTGAATAACACAAAAAGCAAAACGACACTATCACATAGGATTGCCATGTGGACATCAGTGGCTTTCGGATCCACTCATTGGTCAAATTGAGCAACGTTTTGATGAAATTGCACAGCAGGACAAGTGCTATTCACCCAAAGAGAAGTCACACAGACGCTATTGTGGGAGACGGATCGCCACAAAAAGAAAAACATTTTTTATTTATGCTTATTAAATTACCAACCCATTATTATTAGTAGGTAGAGCTTTTTGGTACCTTTTGGATTTGTTTAAACATTATAAACATGCTAATTATTAAAAGCCTTCTAAAACCATGAACCATACCCCCGCTTGCTGCAATGTCTTATTTATATGGCCGCAATTGACTAGTGGGAGCACCACCATGGAAAACAAAATAATGGGGAGAACCCAAGAACATTTGATTAATATTATTATTATTACAACCAGTTTGTTTAAAGTCTGTCTCTGTGGGTCTTGTCAATTCTCACACTGGACGACAGGTGTCTTTTTCATATAAAATAACCTACCGAACGAACGAATATCTGAGCAACATGTCTCTACCGAAGTGCAGCAGTTTGACATCATGAGCACAAAAACAGCATGCTGCGCTTGTTAAGTCAATGGAAGCAGTATTGGCTTTGAATTATCGGCTCTATTTATCGGCTATCATTTAATTATCGGAATAATACATAATACGAAATTTCCCATTATCGGCCGATATATATCATCCATAGCTTTAGTTGTGTGGTTGCTCCTTTTTTTGACGCAGTTCAAAAGTTGAAAACAGTTTCAATTTTGTTTTTCGAACAACTTGCAATGGTGGATGTTCAGTCCACCGTAGCAGTCTACTCTGCAAACAAACAACCAAACACAGGCAGGAAACACAGCATGCACCAGCACAGCACCATTGGACAGAAACCATGGCCAGGCCAGTTGAGGGAAATCTGCAATCATTCAGGCATTTATCTTATCTACTCCTGAGCCCCTCAGGCGAAAAACACAGGAGATGTCCGCTGGTAAACATCAACATGTCACCACCATTACTGTCTGCAAGTGGGCAAAAATGGGGCAGTTCCCACAGGTGTCATCGCATAAATAAACACATAGGTCTACCTCCAGCTACACCACCTGCCATTCATTGGCTCCCTCATTAACGTAATTGAACACACCTTTGTTTAGCTAGCTCGCTACGGCACCTAGCCTCGTGAGACCATCCAGCTATTCACATTTCGCAATGAATAAAAACGTGAACTCACGAGATCAGCATGGTGTCACGAGGCTGCGAGTGTCCATTTGTATTAAAAATATTATTTCTCGACGCGCATATGATTTAAAATAAATGTGATGGAATGGAAATCCTGAATGAGTTTTGGTTTCACTCATTCCAGATACTTCTAGTAGCCTACATTTTGATTGGTCTGCTCAAAAGTAGTTTGTCTTGCAACATTTGGCACACAGATTTTATTGTTACAAATTTAGGCAAAAATGTTGATAATAATAACATTAAAATAATAGCTATAATAAATTATCTATTTATCTATTATAATTATCTATTGTCGAACATCGACATTTCCAAGTGCAGGTAGGTTCATTCATTACAGAGCATATATACTTATTTTAAAAGAATTAACTTCGAACAACTCCAGTCCTTACCTTGAAACGCAGAAAAAAATCGCCAATCCGGTCATCCAAATCGTGTTTAGCCATACATTATTCATGGTATTCTTTAACGTCTCAAAACACAACTTGCGAACGTCGCTCTCGAACGGTGCCGATTTGGAAAAGTCAATGAAGGTGTGGGCCCTCAGGATGAAAGATCGGTTCGTGAAGAACTGTTCCTGATCAGCCGGCTCCAGAACGAGCGCTACCGCGGGGGTGTCGCCACCGCATGCTGGGAGCGACCTCTCCAGGTTCACATGCGAGTGGTTAGGATTTCTCTTGGCTCAATACTGCCATCTAGGATGTCAAACATGCACACTCGAAACTAGATGGATGTGTCAACTGTCAATCCTCTTATGAGCAAAACAAGTTGGTATGAGGAGGAAAATGAGAAAACTGACAATGCCTAGTGGCTAATGATCTAGCTAAGGATATCTAGGATACGACTAGCGGACCGCTGGTTATGTAGGCTATAACATAGGCCTACATGACTCATTTGTCTCACACGCACACACATACACACACACAACCCCCCCCCCCCACACACACACACACGCACACACACGCCTTATAGGCCTATAAAAAGCTACCAACACATCCACGTTAGTGAACTTATTAACACAATTAATTTGATGAATTATTGACTCATACACTTTACTCCCATCCTTGCCTCTCTTCACTGGCTGGATTTAGAATTGATTTTAAGATTTTATTGCTGACTTTTAAAGCTCTGCAGGGTCTGGGCCCCAACTATATTTCTAAATTGTCCCTTATGAGCCTGTACGTAATCTGAGATCCTCAGCTGGGCCCCTGCCATCGGTTCCTAAATCACGCCTCGTCACAAAAGGTGAAAAGCTTTTGCAATAAGGGCCCATGGTGTATGGCGCTCCCTACCTAAGGATCTCAGGCTAGCAACGTCAGTGTCCTTTTTTAAATCTTGTCTGAAAACCTATTTTTATATAAAAGCCTTCTTGTAGTGTTCATTCAATTTGATGTATTTTATCTTATTGCACTATTCCTATTCCACTGGATTTCGCTTTACCAGTTATATTATATTGCTATATAAATGCACTGTGTAAGCGTGCTTTCTTTTACTGTTTTAACTGTATACACTGTCTGTAAAGCACTTTGTAACCATGTTTATTATTGTTATTATTGTTGTTATTATTATTGTTATTATTATTGTTGTTATTATTATACATTTCACCAAAATATCCATTGTTCTAGTGATACATTCACTATATTTATAATATGATCCTATATCTTAGCATGTAGGACTACAGTAGCTATTTAGGTGACAGCTTTTGGTTTATTAATGGTTCAAACTATAAAACCATATTTCTCAGGGACCAATTATCCCACACATGTAGATGGGAATGTAAACACACATTCACTGCCACGTGCACGCACACGCATGCACGCACACACATGTGCACAACCACACACACAGACACATTCACACTGGGGAAACGGTGAGGTGGAAGACCCAGACATGAGTGCTTTGGGCAGACTCAGTAATGGGTTCATGACCTCTTTATCTTCACATGCTAACAAACGTAGCTCTGGTTATCGGACCATTAAAATGCTTCCAGGTCAAACTCATTCAGACTTGCATTTATAATTAACTTCATATTCATAAGATACACTTCATTCTAATTTAGCAGGGTTTTGTTAAATATTTCCAGCCTCCTGTGAATAGAGAAATGTAGATGGCTTGAAGTTTGTCAGTCAGTCAAATTACAAAATGGATGTCTGTCTAACCATCTAAAAGCCACATGACAAACAGTGTGGTCTCCTGTCTGTGCTGTGGAGGGTAAAACCGCCTCATGTCCAGTATAATCTCAGAGACTCTGCAGTCGTCCTACTGTGCTGCTAATGACTCCGGGAGCTCTAGTTTCCCCTGCTGTTGCTCCATGTCCTGAATGCAGCCTGCTTTGTCTATTTCTAGTGACGCCGCCCCAACGGCTCCCATCACACACACCCAGGTTGATTACCTGAGACTCTGCCGAGGCCGTTTGATTAATTACTATTTTCTACTTGTCATACTTTAATTGTGTGCTCTGCTCCACCTAACAGGGTCTTTCTGTGAACCAACCCAGGGATAGTTTCCTATATTTCCATCTGAGGAGTAAAACAAGAACAGACAGAATACAAAAAATACGGTATTGAGAAATCTTTCACGTTTCGTCGCTGATGTGGTGTGAATGTAAATAAAGGTAGCCATAATATGTATTCATAAGGCTGGAGATGATATAGGGAGGCAGTTATAGCATTGGTATTTTTGGGACGTTGTGAAAACTGTTGGACGTGGTGTTTTTCTAAACTGTTGTTTGGAAAAACAAGAGAAAAACAAAAACAAACTTTTTGATGCACGCGTTGTCTTTGTCTGTATGCACTTTTAATTCATGTAATTTTCAACATATTTGACACAGAATCATTTTGGGGCAAAAGAGAAAGAAATTTGAAAGGAATAGCTTGAGGGACTGACATCAGCTCTGGCCCTGATGTCTGATTTTTGAAGGTATACGTGGATGCAGGTGTGTTATAGAGGAGTGCTGAACTAATCTGATACTGAAACATCAACAGCATCTCATACACACACATAAACACACGTACGTGCGCACACACGCACGTGCGATGCCCACTGAGGTGGTTTCACTATTATTTGTGGTTTCGCAATTATTTGGTGTAGCCAATAATTGTACTCAAGGTTAAAATCCCTGTTTTTATCTTTATATTATATTAATGACTTTCTGTGGTGAGAGTTCACCAGTGTAAAAGGATATATGCTGTTCCAGTCCTCACCTATGGGTGGCGGTGTGTGGTCACAGTGTGCCGCCTCGGGGTAGGCGGGAAGTACTGCGGAAACTTTCGGGTCCTCAGTGCTTATGCTCATAGACATAATATACGTAGACGCCTCATAGACTGACGCTGCCTGTTGGAGCTGACGTATCAGCGCGGCCGCCATCTTGGATGGGTCCCCAGTGCGCCCCCAGTGCATTTCTTTCTACTGAGGAAGGTGTATCCCCAACTACAATAATAAGCATAACTCCCCGAATTTTTACCGGATTTTCACACGGTTTGGTTTGTTACAAACGGCAGAGACTTAGTTATGATACAGGACGAATTAAGAAAACAAAAAAAAGAAGAATTATTGTTCAATCTTACTTGTGAAAGGTAATCCCACGCGATCTGGTGTCAATACTGCGCCGTAAGCTGCACAAAATACTGGCATAGCTCTCCTGTTGACTCCTATGCTAGACTAGAGTGAGGAGACCCAACCAATATGGCGGCGACGCTGGGTTACATTCCAGCACGTCATGAGGCGTCTACGTATATATGTCTATGCTTATGCTACGCTCGAGAAGACAACTCGTGTTCGCCGCCTCATCTTTGCTAATATGTGTCTTGTGTTCCTATAGGTGAGTGAATGATGTCAAAGCACCAGTACATGGTAGACAGCATGTCCGGGTAACTAATGAACCGAGAATGTCCGGTTAGAAGGTGATGTGTGTTACCGTATGTTGTATGAAAAGGGCCTAGCTTATCGTGGCTAGCGTCAGAGCCCGCTCGGGCATTAGTCATCTTCCGCTGCGCCAGACATTGCGGTCTCCCGTCAGTATACTGTATATTGTTATCTGTATGTCGGATCCATGAAGATGTGTTGGTTAATGTACACGTACATTTACTCGCACATACACGCGCACACACGTACATTCACTCGCACATGCACACCCGCGCGCTCACACGCACGCGCACACTCACATGCACACGCATCCACTCGTGCACGCGCCGGCACACACATCCACTTGCACACACTCATTTTAGGTCATAAGTTTGTTATTTGAGAGCTCTTTCTGTCATTTACAATACATGGGTAATGTTCAGTGCTTAAAGGCCATGGTGCAGGTTAAACACCACATCGATTAATGGGTACATAAAGCACTCAAGATATGTATATAAAGTTAGAAATGTCTCCAAAATGGTGATAAAGTCTAGTTTTTGTCATAATGGTTCTTTTTAACACAATTCGGCGATGACGTCACGTGAGGGAGACGTGTGGAAGGAAGCCTCAGCCTTGTATTAGAACTATGGCGTCTCCGTTAGAAAATTAAACCTGCACCACGGAAAAATACATACTGCTATTGAAATTATTTTAATACACCACCACAGTAGCGCTATGCTGCTATAAATGTAATTTTCAGTTTTGATGTCGGGACGTCCCTGGCGGGCGGACATTATTGTTTAACACATTGAACGTGGGGTAACTCCCCCCCCCCCTCCCCCGGGCCGGCTACTAAACATTGGCGAAACAAACCTATTTTAGTCTCAATAACAACATGCAACGGCGAAGGCTTTATTTCTTATTTCTCTTTAATTGTGGCAAGACCCACAATGTTGGTGAAGCGTCCTGGTGAGTTGCTAGCTACCATTTAGCAATGCGCGCTGTAGCGGTCTATGAACAGCAGTGCATAGTGCAGTGCAACCGTCCCTTGAAACACGGACTCGTCCCGTATTTAGAAACAAAAGCAGCCGTCCCGTATTGAGCTGAACAGGGACGCACTTTGTCCCGTATTACTGTGAGAGTCAAAACATAGTCATAGTAAAATGCCAATGGAAAATGAATAACAGGGCGCGTTATATGGACATGTACGGTAAAGTTGTTCCCGGGCCCTGTCCTGTTCTGTGACCAATGAGCTGACAGCATATTCACACACGAGTATGACGATACAGAATACGCTCATCCCATTGGTCGAGGTACTGTCGCTCACGGAGAAGATAGCGGAAGACAACAAAGCAGCATGGGTGACGCTGACAGTGACACAGACGCCAGCGCCGCTTTACGGGGCGGTACACCTTCGAGCAGCAATGCGACGAGTACATCAACTACTGCAAATACTGTTGATAGATTGATAGATAAATGCTATATGTATTTATCTGTATAATCTGTGGAACAATCTCTAGTCTCTCTCTACTGTCTCTCTCAATGGTCTCAAGGCGGGCTTTGGTCTGTCGTCTCCCTGATGTGACGTCATGCAATGCATTGTGCGGGAAATGAGAATCAAACTGCTAAAATAGTAGCTACTTTTTCGTATTATATTACGTTTTGTGATACCCAACAACATCAAATACAATTAATAACAGTTTAAATGTTTATTACCAACAAGCAAATACGCAAATTTGTTAGAAAATTAAACCTGCACCACAGCCTTTAATTTGTAAAGTGGGAGGTCCCGGAACGCAGAGGGGGTGTGGATCCGGCGGCTCATTACAGGGTTAGACCTCAAAAAAAAAAAAGTGGTGATGCACGATTGTCGACGGGAGGGGGGGGGGGGGATGTTCGCGATTGACGACGGGGGGGGGGGGGGGGGGTGGGGGGGTTGTTCGCGATTGTCGACGGGGGAGGTGACCGCAACACACCCCGGACCGCGGACCGATGACGGGGTTGCGCGATCGTAACCACCGACGGCGGGGCGGGGGGGGGGGGATAAAAAAAAAAAAGGTGCCGGATCCAACGTCGGAGGTGCCGGAACATGTTCCGGCTCAAATTAAGCCCTGGAAATGTTCATGAATGTGTGGTTGTAACAGCCAGTTTAAATATATTTCTAAGACAAAATAGAGACCAATACCGAAGTTTGTTACAGGTAAAAGGTTATTGATGAAGTGTCTTAAGTGGTGTAACTAAATAAGGATTTGTAACTAAATAAGGAATTGTAATGTGTCCAAGTCAACAATAAGACTGAATTGAGTAATGCTGTGCCAAGCAATATAAAATGTGAATGTGATTAAGAGCCATGTTAATAAATGGAGTGCTTATGCTACGCTCAAGAAGACAACTCGTGTTCGCCGCCTCATCTTTGCTAATATGTGTCTTGTGTTCCTATAGGTGAGGTGAATTTAAATCTCTGTCCGCACGCCCTCCACTACGAGGGTGCAACACACGCACAGTTGACACACTATCACCACACAGACATACGTTGCACATGAATTTGGTTTACCTGTGTTTCCAGATGCATGGTTGGAGGTCCACAAAAACAAACAGAAAGAGAAAGAGACATTTAACATTCAGACATGGACAGAAAATTGATTTTGGTCAACACTCCTGTGTGTGTGAGTGTTGGATGAGGTTCATCTATTTTCTTGAGCCAAAAAGTTTCGTGACATGTCAACACCTTTTCAGCCCCTGTCAGTCAAACAATCACCTAGCCTGGCAACGCCAGACCAATTCGCAAGGGCATATTAGTCTGGAACCTCTCAGTTAATTTTCGATTTCCAAGAGGCGTTATCAACCGGCACAGACCAATTGGATAGACCTCACGACACAATTGGATAGACCTACAACCAATCAGAGCAACGAAGCGTGTGACGTAAATTAAAGTTTTACCAAATACTGCTGGAAGTACGGCAAACACTTTCTTAGAAACAAAAGCTTTAAGTGCAGTGTTCATTCTTCTTTTAGACAAAATATACCATCCAGTTCATTTAACACTGTCTGATAGTGGATTCAACAGACCTTTCCACATCAGCAACAAACATCTTAGTTGAAAATGCCTCAATGGCGCCATTGTATCAAACCCACCCAATATTAGATTTGGTTGTGATTGGCCCGACCTGGGCCAGGTCGGCTGGAAATCTGTCTGAACCGGAGGGAGGCCGGACGTACTTGTCAGAGCAAATAAAACATGAGCTTGCAGATTCATCTGGTTGCCAGAGTAATGATCACCACCAGACTAAGAAGAACTGAAGCCTGTATTCTCTTCCTAGAGTCTCCTTCAAAAATCCTGCTCCATTTGGGGGTTTAAGTCTGGCAGAGAGGCCTCATTGTGGACTGAATGGTATGCAAAGACACTTCACAGCCATCTCTGATGGCAAATCAGGAGACACACACACACAAGGTGAAGAGGTAACAACCTCTTCACCTTGATCCAACAAAGGATACAATGCACTGTTCAATCTCTCATTAAAACATCATGCTGTTATTGGCCGTGTAAAAAAACAAGGCAAACCTGCTTAAGTTCAGTTAGACGGCCAAGTGTTGTAAACAAGAACAATAAACACACGTCTTTCAGGCATGGATTTGAGCATAAGCAAACCACTTGTTGTTAATTGTTAGTAATATTCTGAGACATGAATATACATCCGGGACTGGTCAGATGGGAAACAATGGGATCTCCTAAGAAATATAAGTAATAGAATTAGATATCGACCCATTAGATTGTTATTCTCTGGGAGGCTCAGCACAGCAGCATTTCTTACACTATCTGAGGTGGTGAATTATTCAGCAGGCTTTAATAATGCAGGCAAAGTGGTTCTATCACGGGAATGTTCAAAATTTGTCTTTCATCTATCAAATGAAGGTGATCAATTGTTAGCTAATGTGTGGATTTAGAGTATTACAAATTGAACGAGTCACCAGAGGATAAATAAATCAATGGATATTGAGCCTGGAAATCATCTTTCTGAATGATATCATGTCATTAATTCTTATAGGAGGTGACAAATCCCAAAAAACAGTATAAAAAAAAAAAAAAAAAACGCTTTCGCTATTAATGCATTTTTTAATCCACTTTGGAACTTAATTGACCGCCGTTAATTAACTCTAGTGCATTTCTTTATGATGGCAGGTTATGGATGTGAATTAGCTTTGCAGTACCGTTTAAATTGTCTCCCATCTCAAAACATTGCCACGACTCCGAGCAACATTAGAGGTTCCTAACACTCTGTATGAGAGAGATGGGCACTACTACAGTGATGGGTCTACACTGTCTACCAAATGGTCCATCCAGAGGTAATTGTTGAGAGGACTCATGCTATCAGGAGCAAAACAGAAACAGTCCCACAATACAATACTCATCCTTTGTCCAAAAGATCTATTAGTCACAACAATGAGCCCTAAACTTGGTCACCTGGCACCCAGACACTCACTTATACAAACACGTTCAAGGAAATACTGTTTTATAATGTTTGTACATATTATATACTGTATACATATACATATACATATACATATATTACTAATAAGAGCAATGGCGTTATCCAAATGACAAATATCCAATGTGAGTTGGGTGACCTATATAAATGACATACTGATTTATAAATGACATACTGTCCATTCAAATCACAATTGATGTATGGTCAAAGAGCAGAGGAGGCACTCTCAGCGTTATTGATGTATTATAGATCTAAGAGAGAGATGATGTGGTTTATAGTTATACACATTTATTCTACTTGATCCATTTTAAACATGATCTCATTATGGAGACTGAGGATAAATAATTCAAATGCATTTAGACTGCAATAGAAGTTGTGTAGCCATTGATCTAGGATTATATTGTGTGGATTGGTGTGTCAAATAAAATCTGATCCATCCATCCATCCATCCATCCATCAAATATCCACAACATCATAATGAAAACAAATTGGTTCTTCACCTTATCTTAGTAATTGTCTCACATTCTCTCTCCGTCCTTTTACTGATTCCTTTTTGAGAAGAGAGAAGAGAGGCTCCCCTTTCCTCTGATTTTTTTGAGAAGAGGGGGGAAAGAGGGGAGAAGCTACTGGGGGTTTGTCTTGCTTTAGAAGCAACCTGTTTCTCTGGTTTCTCGCTGGCAGGGGTTCAGTAAATGTACCACATGGGGGAAACAGAAATGTGTTTTATGTATGTGCCCATGCGTGTGTGTGTGTGTGTGTGTGTGTGTGTGTGTGCGCGAGCGAGTGTGTGTGTAGAAAGTTAATTCAAGAGAAAAAATAGATTATTTTCCAGTGATGTTTCTTTGTGAATGTTGATGTGGCAGTCGAACAAACGGCCTGATTACTTTCTCACTAAAACAGTGAAGAGAAAGACAAAACCGACTCCAAAAGAAAGACATTTATATTCTACCATGATTAACACTGGGTTAAGCTCTCTCATCTTCTTTTTTCTTTCTGCCTGCCTGTCCCATGAGCTCCAGTGAATCCAATTGTGATTCTGTTTATGTCATGTCGTGTGTGGATTTCTGTGAATTTTACTGGCGCAACAAATGTTGAATACACGATTTAGCCGGCTAACGGAAAAGTCATAGCTCTTGTGCACATATATCTTGTCTTCATGCATGACAATGACGACATAGCTTGGGGATTAACCTGGTAGTGTGTGTGTGTAATTAAAATACCACTAAGGTCTGCATGAATAACTCTACCGGGAAGGGAACGTGGGTGGTGAGGTCAGAGGATTTACAAACTTAAACTAAGCATTCACTCCCTCCCCATATAACTTTCAATACACCATATTATAATTTATCTATCATCATATATCATTATATTACTCAATTCATTTTTTTGTTTTGTAAGAAGCCATGCAACAAGAGAATTATTGAGAAGCCTGGCTCCGAAATTTACCAATGTAAATAAAACAAAACATATTATTTGATTGTATTTTTTGCCTGGGAGCTTAAAAGCCATTAAAGAGGCGTGTAATGTGTAATAAAGCCGGTGCGAGCTTGGTGAATGTTAATGACGTGAGCTACAAGTCACTGATGCAATACAATAAACCCGCAGCAACAAGATAAGATCATGAAATATTCAACAGAGTGAGAGAGAGAGATTAAGCAGTCACAAAGCGCTCGTAAATGAATAACGCAAAGTTCGGTCCTCTCTTTCTCGCGCGTCTCTCCTTCCTCTCATTTTTCGGCATTATTTCCTCCTGAGTCATTGCCGTCAATTGTTGTGTATGCAAAGTTTTCTGCTCAGACGTCATACACCCATTTCCCTGCTGTTCCATTCCCCTTTAAATGAATATCAATAGAGCATAATTGACATCCTGGCTCTTGACATCGCTCGCATTGACCTCAGATGTTTACTTATTTACCTGCAATCAGTGCAGCGCCTGCCTAGACCTGCCTTTTGTAAACAGTTTCGAGTCGGAGGCGGAGCACAGACATCCGAGAAACTCTTCCTGATATTTGCATATGATAAATAGAAAGTCTGCAAGTCTGTTCCGTGCAGCATGATATATATATATATATATCTATATATATATATATATATATATATATATATATATATATATCTATATCATGTGTGTGTGTGACTTTGGGATGACTTTCTTTCCCTTTCTAACTCTCCACAGACAAAGCACATAATTCACTCTGATTTGTACTTGATGGGATCCTGTCTGCTTTTCCACAGATGCTTTGATCAGCGTAACCCTGGCTGTCTTCTTACTCCTTTTATGCTCCAATTCAAAGAAGAAGAGACGGAGAAACATTACGCCGTCGGCACAGAAGTACATATCGGCACCAGAGCCACAATGTGCTTGTCATCATAACTACACTGCTTATTAACACACATGAAGCTGACATGTCGATAACATTAACACGTTTTTAAAATAGAACATTTGAATGTTTACAGACAAGGTAAGGCAAGGTATACTGTATATTATGTTGAATATATGCACAATACATGCACGTGTGCACACGCACACACACACACACACACACACACACACACACACACACACACACACACACACACACACACACACACACACACACACACACAGGGCCATGGCTCCAGGTGGCTGCCTGTGGGTGCCTGGTGCTTGACGGGAACGTTAGCATGACCTGTCAGTCAATGATGACATCATCATTATCTGTCAGACACCACTATTTCTCTTACAGAACTCATTTCCATGCTCCATACTTCACCTCTCAGGATGATTGATGCATTCAAGATCTAAGGGAGAAGTGATATGGTTTGGTAATACGGTTTTGGCGCAGGATACATGTCCTGTACTATCCAGTTTGCATTTCATCCTATAATGGACAGTGGCTGAATAATTGCTAAACTATATCTTGGATAGAAATCATAGCTATATTATTTTAAAAGTGTCATATAGCTGGCGTATAGAAATAATGTCCAAGGTTTTGTATTGCAACATTGTGGAGCTGCTAAACATCGTGTTTCACATTGTCTAGCCAATCGTCTTTTTTTCATCTTTAGTACTGTCTTCATAATTCAGTTGTATTTTGATTGTTAATGCATTATTATTATTATTTTTATTTTATTTATTTATTTATTATTATTATTTTTATTATTATTATTATGCTTATGATTATGATTATTATTATATTATCGATTGTAGAGATGAGTTGCACAAGCATATTGTTTGTTTTGTAGACATAGTTTCTACAAAAAAACATGCAATAAATGCTTACCGGTAGCCTTATACATGTATAGGCCTACCCATTCACAAATTGCAATACTACCTATAAACACACTTTAGCCATTGTCACGTGGTGAGATCGGAGCCAACCTTGAATCAAAGTATTCAGTTGCCACTCAATGGATACCTTGAGAAGTACGCTTTCCACTGCCTCTAAATGCATTTCCCTCACAATGCAATCAAGCAGGTCACCCCAGTCAGCAGTTGGGCTTTCAGCCCCTGTAAAAACAACGAGAAATGGCACAGAGACGAGCTTATCTTATGTCACAACAATACGGTGTCTTTCCAAGTGGAACAGGTAATTAGCGTGGGCCGCAACATAGGAGGAATCTGATTGGATCGTTCAGGATTTGATTGGATGTGTAGCTGCATCGTGCGAAAGTGACAAAACATGCCATCTTTGTGTTAGTATGTTATAGGCGTTACCGTACGCGAAGGTGGAGGCGGACTCGTGGTGGGAAAGTTAACCCTGCCAACAATTCAAGTTAACATGATGAAAACATCCCTTTTCAGGTATCCTTTGTTTAATTGAGTGTAAGTTATTTGATGTAACACACTGTAGTTCAACGGGGAAGCTAATGGGGCTCTGCTTTAAAACATTTTACCTGCAAGTTAAGCATAATTCATATTCATGATGAGTACTGGTTATGCATCATCTGATACATACTGAACAGTACGCTATATAAATATAAAAATAAATATTATAAAAAAACGTCACTTTAAAATCCTTAAATATACCCTGACACAGACAAGACCCTATACTTCCCCCAAAAGCCTGGTCCAGACTATACACCGTACACAATAGGTCCAGACTAATCAATCTCAATGAATAGATGAATAGATCAGCTATTCCCTTCCAGAAGTCTATA
>JAOPHQ010003490.1:20000-60000 GCA_030340625.1 Merluccius polli | reverse complement strand
TATGACAGGAATTACTTCTGACAGAACTGTGTTCATGTTAATACACCTGCTACTTGTTAGTCGAGGCACATTGTATGTGTTAATTTAATCGAATAAAGTCATAACCTCGCATTCAAATGAATGACAAGCCTTTAGCTCCTGTTGATTGAAAGACCTATCTATTGACCTGCAATTACTGGGTACACAAAGGAAGGAATGAACCGCTCCTGTAATGTCGTAATTGAGTGTGTTTTTATGTTAATTACTGTGTTTAAATGTCTGACTTTTGGCACATTTGTCATTGACAGTGCATTGTTTAACCGCTAAGTGCAAAAAGGCTCACTCAAAATGAAATGCAACTTTAGTTTGAGTAAACTTGGATGTCATCGTTTGCAACACTTAGTAACACACTGCGTGAACACACGCACACACGCACGCGCGCAGGCAGGCAGGCATGCACACACACACACCTGCCAAGCATAGGTTGGACTTTTAAATTATGGAAGACAAAACAATGAGATGTCAGACAATCAAGGAAACAACAAAGCAAAGATAATCTAAGGAAAACAAGATCTGATAAGAGGCAAAGCCCAAGGGAAAGAAGATATTTTACACATCCAATGTTGCCGCTCGTCTCCGTCTCCTGGCTAAATTGATTCGATATGTTTTAGGGCTCATTTTTCAACAGCTTGACTCACGTAACCCTCATGTCTGTTGCCTGCACTGTGGTTGTGCACAGAGATCTATACAGCCTATTTGATATTTTCTCCTTTCGCGGTTAGTTAATTCTGCTGAGCATAGAGATGTGGGTATAAATATGACACAATGTGCTTTTACAGCATTTCATACATTACAGTGTGATACATTAATGTCGGCCTTAGCTTGATTTGCACTGGGCGTCGGGCCAAGTTGGATGATGGATGTGCCACAAAAAAAACAACTATACATCTAGTAGCTTAACGCAATGAAGAATCACAGGCCCTGCAGTAGTAGTAGTCGTAGTAGTAGTAGTAGTAGTAGCAGACCGGTTTTTCAACCTGTGGTACGCGTACCACCGGTGGTACGCATACCACAGGTTGAAAAACCGGGGGTACTGCAGGTGGTATGTGGGATTTTATTCTTGAAATGTACAATAATAGAAAAAATAAAATATATAGTCGCATTATGAGTTCCATCATATGTTTTCAATTGTAATGTTTGCATTTTTTTTTCTTTCCACTGTTTCCCACTGGCCATGGCATTCTTGCAGTATTAATTGTCTAAAAGGGGCGCTGGCACCTTTGCTCAACCACTGTATGTGCATTTATCTAATTTTCACTGTTTGCATATAAAGTGGTCTGCGAAAGGTCTGGATGACAATTTAGTGGTTCACCTAAACTCAAACGTAGGGAACCACTGTTGCAGACTGGCGGACTTATATAATGAGTAAGCACAGCAGCAGAAGACCAGCTGTTTACAACTCAGAGCCACAGCAGGGCAGCAGCTGCAGGGATTCACTGCTCCATTGTCTTGCAGTAGGAGTGTTTCACCCGCTCTAATAGAGACATAGCTGTTTAACACAAGGGCCATTGCCAACATTGACAAATGATAACATGCTCCTCCTCGGTGGGGGTGTTGGGGGCGGTGGGGTTGATGTGATTTGTAGGTTAACTTTAAACCAAAGCGGAAGTCATCATATAAAAAAAGCAAAGCTTATTCAGAAGCGAATAATCCTAATGAATGGTTATGCACAGATACACATTGTCCTTGATCTGAGAATCTGGCCGTGTGCTCTGCTTCGTTACATTCGTGTGCAGTTTTTTTTTTGTGCCTTAATTAAAAAGCGCCACAATCTCCTCACATCTACTTTGATGACACGATCAAAGGATATAATCTTCTATCTTCTTCTGAATGACGGGTGGTGGTGGTGGTGGTGGTGGTGGGTGGGATTAATGTTCAACCACTCTCAATAGTGTTTGTGGCGAGCGCTGCATATTTTTTCAGCTTGACATTAAAAGAAGCTTACACTCAAGCAGAGCAAGGACCTGTTAAATAGAGTGGTAACACACTGTTCAGCCGTGTGCACAAGAACAAGATCCTCCTACGACCTCCTACCAGCACAATACTCTTACAAGTCCAGAGCCTCAGGGTTATAACTAATGTGAATCAAATCACTGACACCATTACAAGTTTCCCATAAAGTTATTTTATAAACACGCCACCTATATAAATTAATGACATAACTGTTTCCCGAGAACACAATCGAATCCTCAACTCAAGAAACCATAAAACACTGTAAAGCTGGTGTTGTTTGCGTCGTGTGTATGTGGGAGTGCGCGTGTGTTTTCCCTGAAGTCATTTTAAATGTGACTCAATAAACAGCATCCATTGACAGATCGTTAGCCCTGGGTGAGGTGCGCAGTGGTAATCCAAACCAACGCCATGTTGGGAACTTCCTGTGCAACTGTGTAACCCTAAGTCTAACCCCAAGATATCGAAACGAGGAAACCACAATTGCCATTTCTCCATCCGTAGGCCCATTGTTTCGCATGAAATGGATGCACACAGACCATAATTCCATGGGCCGCTGCACAGTTTACAGTTAGAAAATCGCCCATTATCTTTTCAGTGAGCATTTCAAGAGGGCAATCGATTAGGAAACCGTGAAAAATGATATTTCACGACACATTAAAACGTGCCTCGCCTTTAACCGGAATGAAACCATCTTTATCATAGATCATTCTGAGCCGGTACTCCAGCCCTGGCTTGCCTTCCCTACTGTTTTAAATATTTCCCAGCTCATTCAGTACCACTCTTTTTTTCTAACAACTTCAAGAGAAATCAATGTGCACCACCTAGGACCACAGGCGTGTTTGCTTGTTGGTTTGTTTGTTTGTGCACAGGTAAAGTGCAGGTTTAAGGTGATACGGAGGAAAGGTAAATATTACGTTATCTGACTAACACACACCCTCCAAACATCCATTTGTATGCACCGCATGATATTGCTGTACCCCTACGGGTAAAGTCTTTGATCCTGCCTCCCTTCTGGGTTAGAATAACATGATTTGAGTATTTGCTCTGATCTCTCATCCTTCCTTTTTTCCAAGCTGCATCCCTCTATCCAATCATACCATACCAAACATGCCACCAGTAATCTATTAATAATCTAATTCTAAAGCGCTGCCTACTCAACCTGTCAATTATTTTTTTCTCTCTGCTTACATTCCCCTCGCTACTGCCATCGTCCCCTCTCTCTCTCTCTCTCTCTCTCTCTCTCTCTCTCTCTCTCTCTCTCTCTCTCTCTCTCTCTCTCTCTCTCTCCTCTCTCTCTCTCTCTCTCTCTCTCTCTCTCTCTCTCTCTCTCTCTCTCTCTCTCTCCTCTCTCTCTCCCTCTCCCTCTCTCTCACTTCCCTCTCTAATCTAGGCTCACTAGCAGTCCTAGCAGCTCTGTTGGTGTCTGTCAGGCTGCAGGAGCTCCACCACAGCCAAGCTCTGTCCTCCAGGGAGCGTGGCCAAAACACTGACGCTCTGTCCCAGTGGAGATAGCCCTCAGTCCAGGACTAACAGGACAGATGGACCGCCTCTGCTTCTAGAGGTGTAAACTCCAGGGGCACATCTTTGTTTGTGCGAGCGTGTGTGTGTGTGTGTGCGTGTGGGTGTGCGCGTCCGCGTGTGCGTGTTTGTGTGTAGGTTGTCTTCACCGTTAGTGCTTTCTTTCCCTGTGCATTTTAATTATCCCTGTCAGAGGAACAAGGAGCATTCTTGGAATTCTAATGTAAATTGCATAAGATGGATTTTAATCTAGTTTTAAGCAGGTTTGTTCGACGCGACAAATTATAAGGACAAGGCCTTTACATCCTGCGTTCTTCGTCATATTAGTCATACGTGTTTACTTTTGTCACAACAAAACCAGGTTAGATGCACAGTGCATGTAGCATGCATTAATCAGGAACAGCCATAGGAGGACGGGTTGACATTATTTATTCTACAACCTCTACTTTCCATAACAGGGAAAGTAGAGGTTGGGAAACAGGGAAAGCTGACCTAAGACAACTTTACAGTCTCTTATTTTTCCTATAGCCCGACATTAGGGTAATCGTTGGAGCACTAGTTATAGCTGCTGAACACTGAGGTTGTAAAGTTCCACATAGCAGAAAGAAGTAACACAAAAAAGAGATAACCCATAAATGAGCTTTTAAGTTAATGTCCCGTTCATTACACCATCTTATACCGTCTAACACTTTTTGCGGTGTCAGTAATGGTGTATGTCTGTATGTTTGTGTGCATGTGTGCACCTATGTGTGTGTGTGTATCCATGTGTGTGTGTGTGTCTGTGTGTGCATTTGTGTGTGCATGCATTTCGCCTCCGTCTTTATCTGTCTTAGCTGTCAATCTTCCTTCCACTTGACATGCAAGTGTTATGTTTATCTCTCTGCATAGCTATTTACTCTGTGATGTCCATCTCCGATGGCCCTCTGCGTCTCGGACGAGCATCAAACCGCTTTCTACCTTCTTGTGGACAACCGGGAGCCCCCCACCCCCCCACCCCCCGTCCCTGCAGCCTCAGCAGGAGACCGTCTTCTTCTTCAAGCCTCGAGATCTGTATGTTGGCCTTCCTCACCGCTAGCTTGCATTCGAAGGTCATTTGATTCGGCCCAAAAATAAAGAAAAAAATCCTCGTCCCCTTAGAGACCAGGGGCCGTATTCACAAAGGATCTTAGCGCTAAAAGTAGCTCCTAACTGGCGAATTTAGGAGAAACTCCTAAAAATAATGGGCGTGTCAGTCTTAAATTTAGGACTCCTAATTTTTTTCACTAAGAGCAATTCACAAAGGATCTTAGGCCTAAAAGTAGCACCTAAGTCTAGGAGAGCTTAAAAGTCCTCGAGAGGACTCCTAACTCACTAAGACCTATTCACAAAGAATCGGAAAATGGCTGCGAGACGAAATGTTTTGGAGACAATGGAAGACTGTGAATTGATCAAGAGATATAGGCTAAATCGTGAGGGTATAAAACTTGTTGTGGAATTAGTGCGGGATGCAATAACATCCCCGACTAACAGGAATAACTCGATTAGGAAATAAAATGTTTGGCAACACTACGATATTTAGCAACAGGGAAAATGCAAGTTTGCAATGCCGACGATTTAGGAATATCGCAACCATCAGTCAGCCATAAACCGAACCATCAACGCGCTCTGTAGACCACATATCAATTCAATTAAATTCAAACTTTATTAAGGACACATCTCATGAAAGGTCCATAACACACCAACACAACACAATAATAATAAAATAATAAAAATAGAATAAAAAATACACACACACACACACATATATATAAATATATATATATATATATATATATATATATATATATATATATATATATATATATATATATATATATATATAAATGTAGCCTACATATAGGTAAATATACACACACACACACACACACACACACACACAATTCCACAATGATCATATATTTACATACAGGCTAGAAGAGCTGACAGAGCTCAGTTCAAAGTTGGTTAAGGCTGAAATAATACCATTAATATCATCCAACAGTTTATCCGGTTTCCTTTGGACAATCAACAACTCCACAGGATCAAAGCCAACTTCATGGCAATTGCAGGTATGGCCGGTGTGGTCGGTGCTGTTGACGGGACGCACATACAAATAATTGCGCCATCAAAAGATGAGGACGTGTTCGTCAATAGAAAGAAAGTAGCCTACATTCCATCAACACGCAGATTGCTTTTGATGCAACTTTTAACATTCTTGATGTTGCGAAGTGGCCTGCAGGGTCTACCCATGATCCGCGTATTTTAATGGGGAGCGGTCTGAGGCGTGAGGCACCGTGTACCAGTTGGGTGTCTTGCTGGGTGACAGTGGCTGTCCCTGCAAGACGTCTTGACACCCTATCTCAGTCCACAACCGGGAGCACAGTTAAAGTATAACATGCAAGTGATTACGCAGATTACGATTAGTCCTATGCGTATAAAACATCGTATTAGCTCTTTGTCGCCTTTTATTTGTTGAATCCATATTTATTATTGTTTGCTGTGTTCCTCCATATATGTTAGGGCACACAAAAATACACGAAATCTTGTGGAGAGAGGATGTGATCACAGTGATCACTGTATGCGCCATTCTCCACAACCGGTATGGGCTGTTATTTAAAGTGTTGAATAGTGGAGATATGCTCATTGAATAATAGTTTGCAGGGTGCTTTTAATTGCCTCCTTGAATTAATGCAATTTACGTATTTTTATTGTTTTTATTGTTTATCTCTCTCTCTTTAACGTGCATAGGCTACAACGTCATTATCGTGGTCTGCACAAACTTGTCATCATGCGTGTATTCTGCTAACTGCACTGTCCATAACTATTTGATAGGGATGTCTAGCCGAGGCTACTTCCTTGTTCTTCGGTGATTTAGTGGGCTCGTTTCCACAGAGACCGCCTGCTCTGAACAACCAATCACCGGACTGACCGCTTCCAAACTCGTGCACGAGAATCGACGTAATCCATAGCAACGGCGCGTCACTCTTAGTTCACTCTTAGTGATTTATCCTTAGTATGAGTAGGTCTCAGCGGCTTTGTGAATAACTTTTAAGAAAAAACTCCTACGTAAAATGTTTTAGCGCGAGTTAGGAGCACTCCTAGCGGTAAGATAAAATGCTTTGTGAATACGGCCCCAGGAGAGTGGGACTTTGAAGACGCTCCCCGTTCCAACCCAGAGTCTTCTCCATCCTCAACGGCAGAGAGTGTGTGTTGGGTTGAGGTTTATTTATGGCTATTCCAATTTATCTCCCACAGGATCACACACGCAGTCCCATCGGTCATTTGTGGGCTGTCTAGATAGGATCCCGGCTGGAATTGATTGAGCTCTTGCCTCGCCACCCAGCTTGGCTCTTGATTTTCAACAGAGCATCTCCTTCGGGCTGCAGCCGGCGCCATTGCTACAACGTGCTAGTTCACCCGTTAAGTCCGCACTTGCTTCACAACATCACCATCCTGATTGTTTGTGTGAAGACAATATAGAGCAGTCTCTCTATCTCGGTTCTTTTGTGTTTTGTGTTGGATCCCATTCTCTGTACTTCTGCATGGATGGTTTCTTTTTTTTTTTTTTACCCAGGACGAAATAGAACGGGAATCATTCTCTCTGGCAGAGGGGCCTGTTGGTTAACGGTAAAATATTGGCTGCTGATATCATCTCTCTCTATCAGGGAAGCCTGGATCAAAAGTCCCCATGTTGATGAAGGTGCCCCCGCCTGTTGCTTGTCCACTGCTGGGAGAGAGATATCTAGATATATCTTGGCTTGCTTTGAAAAAGTAATCCCACTATAGCCACTGCCTTGAGTTTAATCCTTTTGGCCGGTATTAGCATTTTTGGTAGAATATGACAGTATATGCTGTTGAGACAGAAACACCTGGTTAAAGTGGTTGGGCTGTGGGTGTTGGGCCAGACAAATGAAACACACTAAAAACAGAAGCCTGGCTTTGGCTTGGCATTCTCTCCTTCATCCTTCAACTCTCTGCTTTTCATTTCCAGCTTCTCCCGTCGAGGCGTAACAGTGCTGCAACAGATGACATCCTGGGGCTTCGCTACCTGAGGCATCCACGCAGAGGCCATCTAGCTTAGCAGGGGTTTTTTTTTTTTTATTCGTCTTAACTCTTTTTCCACTTCTGGATGTCATCATCCAGCAGCAAACTTTACCCCTATAGTTGTCCCTCATTAGCTGCACAAAATCCTTCCCCCGATCCACCTTGACTTGTCAGAGTCAGATGTGTGCTTATCCCCTCCTCCACTTCCATATAATTGACGTTCCTTATCAGGCTATTTGAGTCCATATTCCCTTTCAAGTCGGGCTCTTTCCTGTTCCTCTTCAAACACGCCCCTCCGCATGGAGCTCAGTGTGATGAAGCTCTTGCCTTCTTATGCGTGTCAAATTCCCTCTGATCCCCAGCCATCATGTTCAGCTTTTCTACCCGGCTTTTTTTCTTTTAGCTGTTCCTCCTGTCAGCGCTCCGCTCCACAAACATTTCCCCTGAGCCAAACCAGGGTCTAGGCCTAGTCCCAGGTGAGTTCAATGTCTGCCAAAAGACTTGTGGGGTTCAGAAGATCTCGGTTTCCATTTTCATGGAGTACGCCCTTGTGCCTTACGAAGGCCTCTGTATGTTCATTTAACATCAGGTACTCATTGAATGTCCTTGTGAATTCAGTTTGCCATACATTGAGATTGATGTTCACATCTGTTTATATTTCAATAATGGGAAGAAAGGATATTTTAGCAAAAACAAATTACGTCGTGCCTGCCTGCCTGGCTGCCTGCGTGCCTTAGAGTACACGGGAAAACTGCTTAGGCAATATCCACAGGCACATGCCTTGCAAAACTGTATTTGGTAATTTAACTAATCAGCGAAAACATTGGCAGAGAGATGACTAACATATGCATGGTACAAAATACTCTCCAGACTCTTGAGGACTAGGAACAAATTCACCAAGGGCCAAATAAAAACGTCATCTGTTTTCAGCTGCCACATGTAAAACAAGGACTAAGTCTATATTTCCCCAAAAACCTTCTAGAATCATTCAATTAGTACTGAGGGAGTTCATTAATTCACTATAGGAAGGTTTCATAGCACATTAGAGGAAAACACAGGGCTTATGGGTAATTAATCTCTCCCCTCTCTTTATGGCTTTTCGCTGTTTCCCTTTTTATGTGTCTCCCTCTTACCATTGAAGTAAGAAGCAGAGAAGCCGCTAATTAAAATTACAAAGTGTAATTTCTCCTAAGTAAATCAATACAGCCCCCAGAGACGGATGCTCTGGCACCGCCCCTCAAACACACACACACACACACACACAGAAACAGAAACACACACACTCTCTTTCTCACACATACACACACACACACACACACACACACACACACACACACACACACACACACACACACACACACACACACACACACACACACACACACACACACACACACACACACACACACACACGCAGAAACAGAAACACACACACTCGTTCTCACACACACACACACACACACACACACACACACACACACACTCTCTCTCTTTCTCACACTCACTCACTCACTCACACACACACACACACACACACACGCGCCAAGCTCTCTGCACTCCCCTGCAAGCTACTAGGTCGCATAAATTAGGCTGGACCAGAGGGGGCCAAATAAGCCACCACATGAAAACGTTTGAAAAGTTGTACATTGATTGGCTTGCGTATTTCTCTCTGTTCATCGGCCAGAAAAAAAGACTAGAAAGGAATACAAGAGAAATGTTTAGCTGTACAAGTACACTGACTCGACACGTGTTTTGATAAATGTTGCCCTTTGTAAATAAGTACATGAAAAAGCCAAGAAAGAGCAATAAGCGCCTTGATAACAAGCGCACACCTCAAATGACTTTCACACATACGGTGCCACGCAAGCGGTAGAGTGCTTTTCACCAGTCACAGTGTGGGAGTTCCTCTTTCTGTCGTCTTTCCTCATTGTCAGATTAAAACCCACATCTCCAACAGCAACAACAACAGAACAAAGACAGCAATAATATTCACACATCGGGCACTCGAACGACACTCTTGTGCTTACGCGAGATACGCGCTGAAAAGTGTTGCTACTTTTGAGAAAGACGAGACTTGATCACAGCGTGGCAGAGGTGGTGGCAGATTTTGTGTAAAAAAAACCCAACAAATCACTGATTAGAAGAGGCGTGGGTGGGATTGTGATAATCCACGGAGAGAGAGAGAGAGAGAGAGAGAGAGAGAGAGAGAGAGAGAGAGAGAGAGAGAGAGAGAGAGAGAGAGAGAGAGAGAGATCCAATTCAATTAAAAAGGCACCGTGTGAGGCCTTCTGCAACGTTGAGTCTAATCTATCCAGGCTTGTCATGTCATGTTAACACACAGGCTGACAGGCAGTGCAGAGAGACAGTAAGCCAACTGACCCATGTCAGTTGTAACACTACTCCGTGGTCTACTGTGTCGGAGATCTCTAAAGAGACATGTATCGCCGTATTGTGGGAAGGACATTTTTTCATATTCTCTTTGTGCCTCTTGTCTCCTGTCTCTTAATCCCACGACTGACAACCTGGCCAAGTTGGATGAGTCCTGATAGCAGGAGAACCCTCTGTTATTTGTGACGGATCAATGCGCCACGGCGCGAGCCTCCACACACACTGTTTTCCTATACGGCCGCCGAGGTGTCCGCGCCATGTGATATCTTAATATGCTTGAAGACTCCCCTATCCGCTCACCGAGGCGGCAACTTTGACAGCTGAAAGATGTCGCACCCACCCAAGCATAGCTTTTACAGCACTCGGGTTGTTAAGAGATACACACACACAGACACACTCAAACAACATGGACACTTTTACCCTTCACACCGGGGTGCATGTAAGCGCGCAATACCCAAAACTGTATATCAATTACCTTTTATCCTCAAATGACCTTAAGTACCAAGGAAAAACACGCTGACCTTTGAACAGGATTCATCGCGGTAGATTGATGCCACTCTCGGTAAGCGGCTAAGTGTTCTGCTGGCCTTTTATAGCCAGATTGAATTGAACAGAATGGATCACAGAAAATACTCTGGTTTAAATGTGTTTTTCAAGTTTTTTTTTTCAGTTAAGAATACATTACAGTCAGAAAATGTATATGGAAATGAACGATGGACCACACATCAAATAAAGCAAGTTTGATTTATTTGATTCAATGAAGATTTTAGAGATTAAACGCCCTTTTCCATAGGCTTGCTCAATCGAATGGCTGATAAACTGGCTAAATTCTACATGTTTTGATTACTTTATTATGTTCTCGCCTCATTATACCCAGCGCCTCCTCTCCTCACTTGCTTCTTTGATACCGTGAGATAAATCAACTGGTTTAATCTATGTGGCCACAGGCGTTTCTATATTGAGCCCAGCCTCTGAATCTTAAACTACTTTAATGTTCTTTGGGTATGATACGCGTGCGTATTTTCTTGAAACACTGCATTGCCTTCCTGTCTGGACTATGAAATATGCAAGAGGGAGTGTGAAACAGTGAGGCGGTGGAAAGAAAGGGATCCAATCTGACTGGGTTATTCCTAGAACAGTTGGCAAGAGCAGGCTGCCTCGTGTCGCTCTTGCCAACACCAGACATTACCAGTAACCAGTTACCAGTGAGATCTCCACGGAGGAGGATGTGGGCACTGGGCGTATCAGCTTGTTTTAACAAGCGTTCGAGATAATGTGTGGCCTCAAATCGTCATTCGAAAAGTGTGTCACTGTAAGTTATTTGTTTTGCATTCCTAGTTATTCCTTTTTCTTATTCTTATTTTGAACCCTGGCGCACATTTCCCGACTGAACAAAATTGGTGTGGGCACGCCTGGAGTGGTGTTGTCTTCACAGTTAAAACCGTAGTCGGGTGAAGTTTGTTCTGTTGGTGTTGACATCACGAGAACCATACCTCGGATATTTCCAACAAATCTATCCGAGTTTTCTCATGTCAGGTCTCAGTTTCTCTCGTCAGGTAACATATCGATCTAAGTGCTCACCAAAGCTTGCCCTCTCCTATAGAGGTGTCAGGAGATGTCAGGGAGCATTGCATCTTTATCAATGTACACGCAAGCAGAGGCTGTCTATGCTCCACTGTGTTGCAATCGCAAAAACATAACGGACCAATCAGGGAACAGCTTACTTACAACACATGGTGTTTGTTTACAGATTAGAAAATCAAATCCGGGTATGGATACAATATTGTATTAAATGAGTCACATATTCACTAAAAAGCAAACAGGCTGTAACGTTTGTGTTTTTCAAATTTGTATTTGATTTATTTTTTAATTTTGCATTTAATTATATTACATTTTATTTGAAGGGTCTATTCATGGTTGTATGTTTTAGGACTTCCAGTAACTCATTAAGCGGTTCTATAATGAAATCATGAATCATGAAAGTTTAATATGATCAAGGGTCAAAGGAAAAATATTACAAAAGATTTTCCTTTTCCCTTCTGGCCATATATTACATGCACCTCACGGTCTATCCATTTGACTCGATTAGATACCATTATGTGAATAATTGACACATTTTCTAATATGTTCTCAAGTACATTTAAATTGTGTTTAAATCTTCAATTTCCCTATTTGTCCTTCAAATCCCCTGGTAGAGCAGACGGGTGATTGAGATGTTCACAAAGCCGTAGCTGATCAGAGTCTAGTCTTTGGCCTTCACAAAGCACTAAAGCTGTACTGTCTCTCCTTTGAGGAGGCTGCTATTACCCACCGGAATAACCAAGGCGTGTACACTCTGTTTAAATAACCCTCTCCATCGGCAGTGACATCCCCTCGCCGAGTAACAGATGCTCCTCCACTGGGTTTGACTGTGTGTGTGCTTTCAAAGTGCGATTTGCTGTTTGGACCCTTTCGAAAATTCTCCCCACGCGGCTCATGGCATGGTGCCACAAATCTTTGTCAATTTTCCAGTGACTGCAACTGTCGGCCGTTTTTTTCAGAGTCTGTCGTTTGTTTTTGTTTTTTTGAAAGATGGACTTGGTGTAAACAGTAGACTTTTTTTTTTTTTTTTTTTTTTTGCACTGCGCCTCTACAGCGCCGCCGATTTTGTTAAAATTTGCTTTGCTCGAGTCAGTAAGTAGAGCAACATATACTGTCCTGCCCCCCCCCCCCCCCCCCCCCCCCGCCGCCGCCTCCCCCCCGCAAGTTTTAAACACACGCTGGCTTTCTTTGATGTGGCATTTGAAATGTTTCCACGCCAAATGATTCTCCCTTTGGCTCAGAAATGTCAACTATTATGCAGAGGATTGCCTCTTGTCTGGGGAAAGCTCTGCCATATCCAAAGCCTCTTGGATTCAAGCTAGCGATTTGTCTGGTCTTTTTTTTTTTTTAAGTGGCTTATTCATACACTCATACCAATTATTTCAAAAGCTAATTTTATATATTTAGAACACTTAACGTTGAAATAACTCCCAAGTAGTCCCACGTGAAAGACTGCATGTGTGTGCATGCAATCAATCGGTTTTATATTGCTGTATACTGTGGGTACTGTTGTCCATTGCAGAACAATTGTTGTCCTGAAAATGGCAACAACACAAAGTTAGACAGTGGCTTCAGGAGAACAGATTGTCTTGCTGCGTGCTCATGCTTGACAGCTCTGACATAAATCATAGATTGCAAGGAAGGACACTGTGCAGTTAAAACAACACTGAAGTGGACCATACAGTGCATGTTCAAAGTGTATGTCATTCCTGAGCACAGTGTGTGCTCCAAGTATGTTCCCCCTTTCTGCTTTCAGCTCCACAACATGATGGATGACACACGTATGAATATATTCAGCTACAGGATGGAAATGAGCTGATATTTTTAGAAAGAACTTCCACTGTGATTTTTTTTTTTTTTTTGCTTTGGTTGTAATCCATGTGGAGTAAAAGTAGTATTGTCATTGCACAAGTACAACGAAACGTGATCTCTCCATTTAACCCATCACTAGCACGCTGGGAGCAGTGGGCAGCCGCAGTGCAGCGCCGACTCCAGGTCCACTGCCAGCGCCTCAAGGGCACCGGTAGGAGTATTAATTAATATGATCTTATATTAATGATAGTGTAGAGACACAAGTTATTGATTCAAATTTTTAGCTTTCAAGTCTTCTATCCCCTATGTGATGATTCTGTTGCCAAATAGAAACTCACTCCCTAAGTTTGCCACTGCAACAAAATGGAGATCATAGCAAGCTTTTTTTGTGTTATTGTTAGATTTTAATTGAATCTCCCTCTCTGCCTTCCTGACAATCAACACCTAACCACCAAGATGCCAGTATTAAAATCAAACACTGTGCTTGTTAACTCTCCAGCCATATTGGATTAGGGAGAAAAATGGTGCCAATTCACAAGGAGGAAAAATAATAATACTAATTTAAAAAATAAACATAAATGAAGTAAATAAATAAAGAAGTAGGTTGTGCATAGTTATTACAGTGCAGCCACGTATGTGTGGTTGTGGCTGTCCTGCAGAGACCCAAGAGAGTGTGTAAAGGGCCAAGGATAACTTATTGGCAAACCAGATCCATCCCCCAAGGCCACCAATTACAGACCTCTGAACCTCTCGGCTTATTGAAATCTTGAAGACTCAGTGATAAAGACGAAACATCTGGCTGACGAGATAGCGTGGTCATTTAGACAAACGTCATGAGGTGTATGAAGGTATTGGGGAGGGGGGGGGATTATAATAGAGGTGGAAAACAAAAACACATTAACTCAAAAGTAACAAGGTTTTGTGATTTAGTTTGGTTCAAACGGAGCTTGATAAAGCCTCTCTTCCTATAGCGCTGGTGATAAATTACCCGGCTGCCTTGTTAGAGAGAGAGAGAGATGAAGTAGGTGGAACAGTTAAATACCTTTGTGAGTAGATGCTTCGCAAGCAGATGAAAGACGGTGGGAGAGCTGGCTTTTCACCGCCATAGGAAGGTAACCATATGAGTCATCATTAGTCAAAAGGGGCAGACTTGCATTGCATTGGATCTTACATATATCAATTAGGTTTAATTTCTTAACACTTTAAAAGGGACTACATGTAGGATTTACATGCATAAATAACTTTAAATATATGAACAGGTTGTAATTTAACTTAAAAAATGAGACCTTCCCCGACTCTCTCCGTTGCGTAGAACAGCCTGTGGGCTGATTTCTATTATATTTTAACCGGGACGGTTTTGCCGGGAAAAAGGAAGAAAGTGACATCCAAGCGCACTTCCGAGTGCCCTGGTATATAAAGAATAGCTAGCTTTAGCCAGTTTGTATTATTGTGTAGTTAGCTGCCGAGAAATGGACCTACAAGCAAGCTACCGGCTCCGATCCCAACACCATCAAGTAGTCCACTGGCGTTGCAGTCGAGACCCCTGAGTCAAGACCAAGACCAGAGCATATCAAGTCCGAGTCAAGACTTTGAGGGGGGCGAGACCGATTCAAGACCAAGACTGATGGCGGCGAGACCGAGTCAAGACCAAGACTTTGAGGGGGCGAGACCGAGTCAAGACCGAGACCAGACCAATGCAAGGTCATTATCAAGACCATTACTGCAATCATAGTTATGGCTCGACATTTGCACCATTCCTCTGCTAAAATTCCCAATGAAGGACATTTAGGAATTTTAGTAAAATACGAAATGGATGTGCAGTATAAACTCAGTGACAGAAGGCAATACTGTGATCTGAAACACTGCAATTCCATATCACTGTCCGTCAGAAAGGCTCAGAACAGTAGGCAGAATTAAATAGAAAGAAGTGTCAAAACACCTAACTGGTGACTCCCCCAAATTATCACATCAGCTACTCATTGGTAAATTGGTAAATTCTTAAGATCTTACAATCTGCTGGGTGTTTTTTCTTCCCACTTTTTGTAAAGAAACTCTTTGTGTTTTGTATAAGCAAACCTTATGATTGATGATTTGGAGGACATCTCTGCAGCCGCAGATGGTGCACTGCTCGCTCCCTTGTCTCCTTGTGTTCTATTCCTTACCGCGTCAGGGGGGGGGGGGGGGGGGGTAGCAGCAGTAACAAAGATGTACATCGAACGAGTCTAGACCGAGTACAAATGCAGTGGATTCCAAGACCTTCAAAATGTGGTCTTAATCTGTTTGGCATATTGTCTATGTGTCAATGGTCAAAACATCAATGTTAAATGGGCAAGACAAATGAATTACTGATGGCACACCAGATTATGTCACATGACCACATTCCCTGTGGATTTTGCTGAAATATTTGTTTCCTTCCAAATGTCTTTATCCGGACCCGTCGCTCGCGCTCAATGCTACGAAACACACAATACATAAACATTATCTCAGATTAGATAGATTTGATTACATCAAATTAGACCAGATGCATAAAATTAGATTAGATTCGATGATGTACATTATATATTATAATAGGTTAGATTAGAAGTCTATCTTCCCATTGACTTTATCTTTGTGCTCTTAGTCTAAGGAGAGTTACCAAATAAACATACTTGCTGGCAGAGGTGGCCCAGGGCAGAAAGACAGGAGGGGAACAACTGCTCGCTTGCTTTATTATAGTCTTGTACAGCTAAATCAGGCTCAAGGCTAAACCACGCTCAACAAGTACCAGTCATGCGGCTTGCTGTACTGCGTTAGGTCTCGTGTGGAGTCATCGTTGTCCTTTCCGGTTACATAAATCACCCCTGAATCATTGCACACTAAATACAGCCACTTGTATAATATGACCAGATTTCAATTTTGACAAGTTGCTTGTTTGCAGTTAAAAGAACCAAAACGTGTTGATATAAATTTAGTCGCTCCCTAGTCCCTGGAGTGACAGCTGGCGGCGTTGGCTTTTACCTTGTATGAAAGAAAGAATTTCTCTCTCTTTCTTGAGTGAGAGTGCGAGTGCGAGTGCGAGAGAGAGAGAGAGAGAGAGAGCGAGAAGGACGGAGAAAAAGAAAGAGAGACCACAGCCAGTACACTGGGCTTGACCTTACTCATTTTAAGCTTCACAATATCAAATTCTCAGAAACAATTCACTCTGCTCCTTCTTTGTCTCCTCGGGAAAAGTTACGGGAAGAGAATGTTAAAACCGAACTCAAACGACAAAGCCAACAGAGCAATTACAAAGACGAGGCGAGATAGACGAGCAAGATGACATAATAGCCCAGAAAAAAACAGTTTAATAGAGACAAAGTGTTTTTTAACCATGAAGTAGTGAGAGAAAGTGCAGGAAGAGTAATGCCAGGTTTTGATTTGATGTCCCATCTTTAACGGCCCCGGACAAAAAAGACATACAGTATATTGTAGTGTTGCGGGGTAGCTAGGCAGATGGAGGAGGAACGGCGAGGAGGCGGTGTTACTGGTAATAAATAAAAAAAATAAAAAATAAAAAATAAATAAAAATAAAAATAAAAAAAACAAAAAAAACAAACAAACTGGACTGCACTGGGTACTGGGGTTCTAGGGGAATGTTGTTGTCTTGTGTTGTTGTTTTGTTGTCTTGTGTTGTTGTTGTTGGTGTTATTTTTGTGGCAAAGACCTGGAGGAGGCACTTACACATTTCACTGCTGGCTATACGCCATGTACACCCAGTATGTGACCAATAAACACAAACTTGAACTTGAACTTGGTTGATAGCTCAACGGCGCCCAGAGTTATTCCCACGTCGCAGCAACAGCTACCCCGAGGTTGAGGCGTCTCCGGTGAACACTTGAACCGGGTGGCTAACCCGCTGCCTCTCTGAACTTGTCCTCCTCGTTAGCTAGTTCTCCATTAAGCCTGTCCTGACCTGCATCTCTTCCCTCCAGTCTCAGTCGTTCTGGTGTGTAATGTCGCAACTTGCATACACACACAAACACACATACACATACACACATACACAAACACACATACACAAACACACACATTCTCAGCCAATTACCCAACTATGGGGGACACCTCCCTTATAAAACCACTGCAGAGCAACACATAAAAACAGGAAGTTATACGCAGCATTAACATCTATGAGATCCTGGGTTGACGTAGGATTGCTGCCCCTGGAGCAACTATGGAGTCCATTCTATTGGACTCTATTCTATGATTATACTTAGTCTGTGATGATACTCAGCACATAGTGTATATGTGACTGGATCCTCACACAGTATGCAGTCCACATGCATGCTGTCACCCAGGTCCACCAAAATCACACACATGGACAAACACACACACGGACACACACAAACACTGTTTTAGCTTGGCACTTACATACACAGGGCTGCTCTCCGCCAAATCCATTGTGTTAACCAAATGGACCTGATGTTAATCCATCCATCAGGTTCATGTGAAGTTAGATAAAATGGAGGGGTAGGTCAGTAAGTGTTTGTGTGTGTGCGTGAGTGTGTGCGTGCGCGTGTGACGGAGGATAGAGTACCTATGAATCCTATTCCCACCTGTTACACTAATTCTGTACCTGGAGCTCCTAACCCAGTTAGGGATCATGGAGTACACTGCATTCCAGTCCATTGATCTTATGGTGCCCGTCTCGCTGTTTTTCCACTAAAAAGCTATTTCCTCATTAGGTTTTATTGAGCTGCTGATCCATCAATGTGTTCACTTTGTCACTGTTCCATTAAAACACACACATACGCACACACGCACACACACGTCATGCTCACCTCATTCAATCACAGACCCTTTTAGGGCTATTGGCTTTATTTTCTATTGGTTTTTTACACTTGGGATTAAGTGTTTTTCCCTTTTTTTTCATTTAGCTTTTATTTAAAAAAATTAAAAAATAAATAAAAGGCTCCACAAGTGAAAAAAGAGACGTCATGTCAACTTTTTTTGGCCGTCTACTCTAATGTGATACCCCATCAAGAGCACGGCATGGCGTCCCGTCATTGAGAATGGCTGGCCGCCTGCCTGTCAGCTGAAGCCTCCCTGTGACAGAGCCACCCTGCTCTGTGACAGACCTACCACACTGGAGGAGAGGATGGGGCGTAGGGCCACATACAGAAAACTCACTCTTGGGTGGGATATGATACCATGCAGATAATGGAGAAAAGAAGTAGAGGTATAATCAGCATCTCCCTTGCACCCTAACACCCCCCCACACACACACACACACACACACACACACACACTCACTCTCTGTCCTCTCACTCTCTGTTCTGTCTCTCTGTTCTGTCTCTCTGTTCTGTCTCTCTCTCACACACACACTGTACTCTCTCTCTCTCTCTCTCTCTCTCTCTCTCAGTAGTGCGCAAGCAGCCTTTCATGTCCCCCCAGGTCGTGGAACCAGTGTCCAATATCTAACATCCCATCTTAATTACAAGAATCACAACAACAACAACAACAATAACAACAACAACAACAACAACACACAACACACAACAACAGCCACAGGCAAGACGAACAGAGCTTGCGGTATATATAGGAGCTACACTAACTAGTGTGCAGAAGGAGCTATATGTCACCACCACCACCATCAGAGAGATGCGCACACATGTGGTTTCAAGATAACAACTTACCTTGAAATCCGAAGAGGAAAGCGAAGCCGGGGATCCACACCGTGTGTATCCAGAAGTGATGCATGACGCCCGTTTATCAAGTCCACAATCTCCTCAACGTCAGCGGCGGCGGCGGCGGTCGTCCAACGAGTCGCTGGTCCAAGTCTTGATCACGCAGGAAACAAACACACGCGCACACACACACACGCGTACACGCACGCACACACGCACACACACCAGGTTGTGGGGCTGAGGAAGGAGTTCAGAGCTTTACTACCGATGTGGGGACCTGCGCACCGGACTACCCAACACAGCTTGCTCTGTGTGTGTGTGTGTGTCTCTCTGTCTCTCTCTTGCTCTCTCTCTCTCTCGCTCTCCACTTCCCACTCTGTTCCCCCCCCCCCTCCCTCTTTTTCTCTCTCTCTCCCTCTCTCTCTCTTTTTTCTCTCTCTCTCTCTCTCTCTCTCTCTCTCTCTCTCTCAATCTCCCTCTCTATCCCCTCTCTCTCTCTCTCTCTCTCTCTCGTTTCCCACTCTATCCCCCCTCCCTCTCTCTCTCTACCCCCCCCCCCCCCCTCCGCTCTCTCTCTCTCTCTCTCTCTCTCTCTCTATCCCCCCCTCTCTCACTTCCCACACACTCTCTCTCTTTCTCTCTCTCCCCCCCCCCCCCCCCCCCCCCCCCCCCACACTCTACCCCTCTCTCTCTCTCTCTCTCTCTCTCTCTCTCTCTCTCTCTCTCCACCCCCCCCCCCCCCCCCCCCCCTATCCTCTGTGGTTAACGCTGTTCCTCGCCTATCAGTGTTAGGTTGGACAACAGTGCCCCCTACAGTGTGAAGTGAAAGGCCTGCACGTTTTTTTTCAGTTTCCGACCTGTCCATTCAACGGATCATTTTTGTCGGATCATTTTTTAGAGTATGTTGTGATGCAGATATAAATCTATAGGCATACTATAGGCCAAATTCAAAATGAAGCCTGTAAAGAAACGTCATCACACAACCTTTAAAACAATTGACATGTACTGTACATACATGACATGTACATGTGTACATGTCATGTATGCATGTATGCATGTATGCATGCATTATCTACCATTTAGTAGTCTTTTTCAAGACAAAGGCCCATTCCTATTGCTTCATTAAATGCCTCGTAATTTAGATCAGCCATTTGTGTCAAACTGACAGCCTTTTAGCGACCGATGTAAAAGTGTGTAACATCAGCAGATCTTGTCTCCTGCTATGTCTTTGCTTTCCGCCTGCTTAGTTCCCAAAACAACCTAATGGACCAGAATCCTCTCCTGGAAGCTGCAGATCCCGGGAGCTGTGTGAAGGAAACAGACAGCTGTTATATGTGTGCAGCTATACAGTGGTACCTTCTCCCTCACTCTCTGGTCTCTCTCTCTCTGTCGCCCTCCATTACTGTTACTGTAAAATTTTAAATCTCACACTTTTCAGACAGTTGTCTCCCGGAAACCAAAATATTGTGAGATGTGCAATTTCATTATCATAAATGGAATTGCCACCTTGAAGTTTGCAATACTCAATTATTTAACAACTTCATGAATAAATCCTGTTCTCACGAGACACTTTCAAGGCATTACTCTGGGCCTGGGTTACAAATGCAATAGTTCAAACCCCTAAAACAGTCACTTTTTGGACAGAGGTTTTTGTGTTGAGTAGTGGTTAGATCTTCACACAATGATGAGCTCAGCATTGTGGCCATGTAGTTGTTTCTTCCCCAAAGGATGAGTCCATACTACTTCCTGCCCCAATAGTGATGACTACATACTACCCCCTGCCCCAATAAAGATTAGTATATACTATTTCCTGCCCCAATAATGATTAGTATATACTACCTCCTGCCCCAATAGTGATTGGTATTTACTATCCAGCCAGCTCTATGAAGAGCTTTTCACCAAATTTCCCCTGTGTTACAGTATCACCTTGAGATATATTTGACGCATTTCAGTTGCCGATATTTCCCCAACCCATGATGCGATAAGGCTATGTGGTGATATGGATCACTGACTCATGTTCCTTCTTCACACACACACAACAAAGGACTCCATTGGGAGCCCAGATCCAGGCAGCAGTGTTTTCGGATTTCCTCCACAGACAGAAGGGAGTTCTGCAAAGTTCTTTGATAAATACTCATTTGCAAGTAATAACAGAGCAACCTTGATTTTAGCAATAATGAAGGGGATTAATCAGGATTGTTGTGTATTCTAGAAATCGGTCCTTAGGCAACCGTATTGAAATACTAGAAATGGAAGGGCAATGTTCAAAACAGGTTATGGACCATAGTGCTTTATTTTAAGAACATTTTAGATGCAATGGAGCCACAGAGCATCGTTATATTGAGATCAGAACGCTGTACATTTCTTTGTTGCAGACTATGTGGCAGAATAATGTCCGCATAAAGGTCTCCCTGGAGTGTGTTTGTGCCCGTGTGAACGCGTGCATGCGCGCGTGCGTGTGTGTGTGTGTGTGTGTGTGTGTGTGTGTGCATATGGGTATGCCATGCATGCGATGTGGCATGCATGTATATGGTGTACTGTGCGTGCATGTGTGTGTGTGTGTGCATACGCGCATGTATGTGTGTGTGTGTGTGTGCGCATGGGTATGCCGTGCGTGTGCATGGTATACATGAATGCATGCATATGGAGATTGCGCATGTGTGCGCATGTGTGCCTGTTCATAGGTGCATCTATATGCAACGGGTCCATTTTTTGCTCTTATCTGTATGCATACAAACAAGTGGTTGCTCACATCTGCAGTCAGGATCATTTGCATGGGTGAATCATGTTTTCTGGTTCCTATGGATCCTTCTTTTATTTGTTAGCAGTGTTTGCATGGCTTGGATAGGACATAATGTCTTAGAGACATATACCAAAGTGACACATTAAGTGAATTATTTAAACAGGTTGTGGAAAATAAAAAATCTGCCCGAGGACAAGGTGTACAGTTAAGGCATTACATTGGTATAATTTCTTGAGCTGTTTCTTTTTTTTGTAATTTAACCCGCAGTGAGTTTTATTCATGCAATTGCGGCTGTAGTCAATCGTTGTAACAAGAGAAAAAAACACTTGTAAGGAGAAATGCAGGTGCCTGAAAAAAGACATTACAGAGGGGGCAGGAAACATGATGGAAGGTTCACTCTACCCGCATGACCCGTATGCTGATGATTTTTATAATCACGTCTTCTCCTTGGCGCTTTTCCACAGAAGCCCCAGACGTGCAATGAGGACCTTCCTCAGGTTGTGAAACGTTGGGTATTATCGAGAATGTGTGGCTGAGAAAAAGCAAAACCCATCTTCGAAGGCAATGATGACGAGTGACAAACTGATAGCATATATATACTGTATATATATATATATATATATATATATATATATATATATATATATATACAGTATATACATTCATACCTGGATTTCTAAGTGTACCTTTGAGGGCAAAGACGACAAGTGACAAACTGATACCATATAAATATTATATACATACATATATAAAGGGATTTTCCAAATGTAAGTGCCAAATGTCAATTTACTCAGTAATGTATTTTATGTTGTTATTTACTAAAATCAGTTTTATAAGGTTTTAAGGTTTAAGGTATGCTTTTTGAGGTTCTTGGTTATTTAGTTGTCATATTAACACAATGCAACACAATGCAATTATTATTTGTAAATGCCAACACAGAGAATGTATAATCTATGCAATTTATCCAAGTATAACATTATATACTGTGTGCAAGGTGGGCACACTCCAGACTTCAATATGGCTGCTCTTTCCAGATTGTCTTTCTCTATACTCTTTGTACCTGTGTCTTCCCCTTCATTGTTTTAGTCCCACTCTCTCGCTGTGCTGAGCTCCCGGGAGTACAGTAACAGCATATGGCAGAAGGAGACTGTTTAAAATCCATTTATGCCGGCCACCTGTTCTATTGCACACATCTAATTGTTGACATAGATGGGTGTATTTCACACACAAACACAGTATTAATTAAAAATAATAATATTTAAATGAGAAGATGGAAAAACAGTGAAAGGTTAGATGGCCCAATATCAATACATATGCCATACAGCCAGAAGAAAAACTGTATTTTTCATTTTTCTTAGACAAGACAGGTTTCATGTTAGAGTCAAACCTGTAAAGGCCACTGGTCAGGAGAATAAAAATGTAAATGATTTCTGTGTTGGCATACACAGTATATGCTTTCATACATTATTCAACGCAACCCCTTCACTATCGCTACTTTGTGTGTGTGTGTGTGTGTGTGTGTGTGTGTGTGTGAGCGTGTGTGTGTGTGTGTGTGTGTGTGTGTGTGTGAGCGTGTGTGTGTGTGTGTGCGTGTGTGTGTGTGTGTGTGTGTCAGCGAGAACACAGGAAAGCATATCGGCGAACCTAAACGAAAAACCCACAAACACAAGCGAATACCGCAGCTTTCTCTCTGTGGCGCCTGCACGTAAGAAAACCATTACAGGCAGATTGCATTATAAGACTGCTTTAATTTCAAATCACAAGTCACTAGAGTGATTTACCAGTCCAATGCAAAGCATGATAACAAATGATTGCGAATTAGGTGGGTTTCAGGGGATCACATTGAGCACGAGCGCTTCGCTCACAGTGAAACAGAATCCATACGATTCACTGCATTTAACATCGGAAACACTTGCCTGCCAGGTGTGATGTTTTAATACATGGAGTTTCCCTTGATTTAACGGCATACCAATTAGCACGCTAGAAAAGAGTGCTTACGCAAACATATGACAGCGTGCCAAAAAATGCATAACATCAGCATACATATGACCATATTACACAGCACTCATTCTAGATGTAAAATGATATGAAAGGTCTCTCTCTCTCTCTCTCTCTCTCTCTCTGTCTCTCTGTCTTTCTCTCTATCATGACGAACATTATGCAAAAGACGTGGCGGCAGCGTGGCGACAAGAACCGCTGTACAAGGACACGTAAAGCACACTTCCCTTCAAGAGGAGGAAAAAACGAAGCCGAGATCAGAGACAGAAAAAGAATTAAGGCCTTAAAGAATGAAGACACGGGAAAAGAATTAGTGGAGGAATCTAGGCCAGCAACACATAACGACCTCCCATGACTCGGCATCAGTCACATGACTCCGTTGAGACCCCCAGCTCTGGTTCTGTCTTCCCTGCAGTGACTTGATGGACTTTCATGAAAAAAGGCAGTTGCTGCGGGCATCTCATCTCGCCCACTGCCCCACTGGGCCACAGTGGCTTTCTCGATGTTCGTCTGCACCGAGTTAGCAATCAACTTCCAACACGCCTCTTCTGATCTTTTTCCATGTAAGCAATTTCGGTCGAGTTTCTTCGATCTCTTTCAAACTTGCACACCAGCTTTGGCACACTTAAACTAAGACAGGGGTGAACATTTTGCATGTCGTGACCATAGAAATGTAAAGCGACTCCGCCAACACCATAGACTGTAGATCAGTGGTCTTCAACAGGGGTTCATGACCCCTACGGGGTCCACAGAGGTGTTTGTGGAACTTTTTGGTAATGATATATTTTTAAATAATATGTTTCTAGTTGTAATTTAAAGGACTTGGCTGGTTTGCCAAGACCCCAGGTTAAGTGATGGCATTGTCTATGAGCCTAATCAGCTATTCTATTGTTTAGCTGTATCTTAGCTTTTTTCCAACAAAAATAAGTGCATACAAACTGCCCTGGCTTGGTAGTTTTCTCCAATAGTGCCCACAAACGAACAAATCCAGAAGTTTCGATTCTGTGTTTACACGCCACTGCTCATGCTCACGGACCTAGAGACTGAGAGGATTATAAGTGAAGATGGTGGCTGGGTGTGCAAATTCTGCAGTCTGAGTACAGAGCAACATTTCAATAAGTTGCGAGGATAAGTGTAGGAGGAGATGTTCTTTAACTGATTGGACCGCAGCATTCACTTCGGGAATCAAAATGAAGTGCTCAGTTCCCTGTTGTGTGAATGTACATGAACGAGACCTTTAACTGAACACAAATTTAACTTTTTCTCCACTGAGCCAGTCCATTGGCGGTCCCGGCGAATTGATTTCTGTTGCATCTGTATCCGTATGCCTCCTCAATCTATCTCTCTCAGCCCGTCTGATTTCAATTTCTTCTGCCGAGTACTCGGGGTTCGTACAAGTACCGTGGAATCGGCCCGCGGTCCACCAAATGCTGCTCTTTCATAAAACTCTTCGGTCTCTCGGTCTCTGAGACATTGTGAAATTAGGGAATTGCTGAATTCTTAATGCATCGTTCAGTTGGTAGCCTCACACACAGCCACTATCTTTGCTCAGAATTCGGTCCTGCTCTAGATCAGCACCACGGACAGAGACATACCATACCGTGGGAGTGTATGGGGACTCTAGCTCTATAGTCAGCACCATGGACAGAGTCATAACCTACCATAGGAGTGTATGGGGACTCTGGCTCTATAGTCAGCACCATGGACAGAGTCATAACCTACCATAGGAGTGTATGGGGACTCTAGCTCTATAGTCAGCACCATGGACAGAGTCATAACCTACCATAGGAGTGTATGGGGACTCTAGCTCTATAGTCAGCATTGGACAGAGACATGACATATAGCTACAGTCAGCATCATGGACAGAGACAAAATTTATAATGGGAGTGTAAAGGGATTTTAGCTCTATAGTCAGCATCGCAGAAAGAGACATAACATATCATAGGGTCGACTCGTACGGAGGCTTCAGCCAGCTCCCAGTGCCGGCGCCGCGGACAGAGACAGAGACAGAGGCTGCTGCAGAGCTTAACACCCGTCTCGCTACAATGCAGATGCAGCCCTGAAATGCATACTGATTTAGTCCCACTCACCGCAGTGTGTTACCGAGCAATCTCAATTCTGATTTACTGTCCTACCCCGGATGTTTTCTGCCACACTCTGGAGCCTATAGATCACACCGTGGGCAGGTGTTATTTGTGCTCAGGATTTGCTCTGTACATTTGAATATGATTTATTTAGTGTTTTTCAAAAAATAGAGAACATTGTCTGATGGATATAATAGGCTGTAAAATGTCTTGTATTCAGCACAATGACAAAAGAAAACATATGACTTATATCTTACATTATATTATCTTGCCGGTCAATAAAAGGAAGAATTCTTCCCTCTTCCACCACCCATTGATTCTCCTTCTGAGCCTATAACCATAACACCATAACAAAACAAATGAGATATTTACAACATTCCCATCCACACTCCTACTCCCCAGTTTACTATGCAGTACACAGATGATATTGGCATCAGCAAACCAAAGGAGGTCCAGTTTGCCCTGTTGCTTTGGATGATTTTGTCTTTAAAATATACGCATTTATTGTATTCTAGTTGCCTAAAAATGGAAGAACTTGGGAGGGAATTGTATTTTCTAAACCTTGCAAGTTCCACCTCTGTCCTTTTCCGCGGTGTCATCATCATGATTACCACTCACGAACAAAGCAGTAATTCAGGCTTATTCGGTAATCATCGGAGCCATATTCTGGTCATTCTGTGATATAAAAACACATCATTCAAACGCACATAATGCGTTTGCCAAATATATTTAATAACTGGATGAAGCTGGTTTTGCATTCGAGAGGTTACCAAGAGTTCATGTTGACTCTTTGCAGTGTGCTGTGCAGATAGTATGCTCCGGGGAGGGGGGGGGGGGGGGGGGGGGGGGGTGGGGGATTTGTGTTGGGGGAAAGCCGAAGCCATATGAAGACGTTTTTTTATTCAATAACACTTAACCCTAAGCCCAGTGACTGGGTTTTTTTATAAAAATCCCCAAGCAAGTACACACACACCAACCCGTAACCGTGCACATGCATGCGCACCCACACAGCGAACAGTGGACAGTGTATAATGTCTGGCACTCAACATTAGCAGGAGATTGCACCAGACCATGATTGTTCTTTTCCAACAGGCTTGGCTTTTAGGCAGATGGGCTGAATGACAAATGTCTCTCTCTCTCTCTCTCTCTCTCTCTCTCTCTCTCTCTCTCTCTCTCTCTCTCTCTCCCCTCTCTCTCTCTCTCTCTCTCTCTCTCTCTCTCTCTCTCTCTCTCTCTCTCTCTCTCTCTCTCTCTCTCTCTCTCTCTCTCTCTCTCTCTCATATCTAGTAGGACAAGGACAGTTTGAGGAAAGTATTTCATCTCGCACCCTGACAAGTTGACTTTGACTAAATACGGGGCTAATGAATAAAACAAGCACACGCGCGCATGAGGGATGAACACCCGGGGCAGGAGAATAAGACAGGTATCGAAGCGGCCTGATCGTACCGGTAAAAGTACCATAAAGCGGCTGATAGGCAATGTGTGTGTGTGTGTGTGTGTGTGTCGGGGAGTGTGTGTGTGTGTGTGTGTGTGTGTGTGTGTGTGTGTGTGTGTGTGTGTGTGTGTGGGGATATAGGGGTGGTGTGTGTGTGTGTGTGTGTGTGTGTGGATATAGGGATGTGGGGTGTGTGTGTGTGTGTGTGTGTGTGGGGGGGGGGGGGGGGGGTATTGTGTGTGTGTTTGTGTGTGTGTGTGTGTGTGTGGGGGGGGGGGGGGTTGTGGTGGTGTGTGAGTGTGTCTGTGTGTGTGGTGGGTGAGTGTGTGTGTCTGAGTGTATATGGGGGTAGTGTGTGTATGTGTGTGTGTGTGTGTGTGTGTGTGTGTGTGGGAATGGGGGTAGTGTGTGTATGTGTGTGTGTGTGTGTGTCTGTGTCTGTGTCTGTGTGCGTGTGTGGGTGGGAATGGGGGTAGTGTGTGTATATGTGTGTGTGTGTGTGTGTCTGTGTGTGTGTGTGTGTGTGTGTGTGTGTGTGTGTGTCTGTGTGTGTGTGTGTGTGTGTGTGTGTGTGTGTGTGTGTGTGTGTGTGTGTGTGTGTGTGTGTGTGTGTGGGTGGGAATGGGGGTAGTGTGTGTGTGGGTGTGTGTGTGTATCAGGGGGGGTATGGGGCTAGTGTTTGTGTGTGTCTGTGTGTGTGTGTGGGTGTGTGTGTGTCTGTGTGTCTGTGTGTGTGGGTGGGTGGGTGGGAATGGGGGTAGTGTGTGTATATGTGTGTGTGTGTGTGTGTGTGTCTGTGTGTGTGTGTGGGTGTGTGGGTGGGAATGGGGGTAGTGTGTGTGTGGGTGTGTGTGTGACGGGGGGTATGGGGGTAGTGTTTGTGTGTGTCTGTGTGTGTGTGGCTGGGTGTGTATGGGGGTAGTGTGATTAATGATCCATAAGAGCTGTTAGGATAATGAGAGGAACCAGCCACTGGATCCTGGTCACCCTGACATCTCCACAGTCACACACCGCACCACAAAGAGACTCACACACACCACACACACACACACACACACACGCTCTCTCTCTCTCTGGCATACTTTTGACTTTTGAGAGCAAACTCGTGCTTGTGCGTGGACTGTTAATTGGACTTTGTTTCTTCCAGAGCTGATACTTAACGCTGCAAAACAAAACAGTGAGTGGCTAATGTGACTTTGGCTTGAGGCAACAGGGACACACAACACACATCAGGCGAGAGACGAGGGACGTGAAGGACTGCAGAGATGGTAGATTGTCCCGCATATGAATTGTAATTTGGACCCTGCTCACTACACACTGTGTCATCAGCAATCTGTTTGATGCTATTCCATTTTACTAAATAATTTTTCACCCGCCATCGGCCAGATCTGGTCCGCCCCGTTGTTCAGCGTAGTTTATTCTTCATTACGAATGCACTGATTTCCAACTGCAGTAAACAGGTACTAAACATGTTTGCATTTACTGAAGTTATGCACTACATGATCATATAATAATAATGCACTACATGATAATATAATAATAATGCACAACAGTCTAATAAGGCCTACACAAGGCGGTGGTTCTGCTATCAGTTCATTTACAAGACTGCTTGGGAGTGGTGGGCAATATATAAATGCCCCTTTAAACCATTAAACTAGTAAACTCTCTTTTTCTGAATATGATAGCCTATTTTCAAAAGCCATTAATATGGCACCTTGATGAGACACATAGATTTGCTAAAAGTATATAGCCCAGTCCAATCTAGTCTATTCTTTCAGTGGGATTGTTTTTTAAACGAATTTCAGATGTATCTGTCCGCCTGCATCTACGTTCACATATTTATGCGATGTGAAATGAACACATTCGTTGAATTAAATGTGTCCATGTGGCTGTGGCAGGAATCTGCAATTAAAGCTGTCAGATGAAGGATAAGTTGATTTGACATGCCGCTCCACCGAGAACAGCTTTTCTTCGAGCTGAAATTGCTTCTTTCTAAGTTATTCTCCTCTTCCTAGGAGCTTTTGTCTCGTCTCATTCGGCATCTCTTCCCATCAGTCTCTTTCAGTCTCTTTTCACATCTTTCCTCTCTGCTCTTCCCCTTCCTCCTCTTTCTCTCCTTGATAGACTGAGCTGACCTCTGCCATGTGGGGTTAACAACTTCCACAACTCTCTGAGCTCTGTTGTCATGGAGATATCACAATAGTACAGCCTTCATACCCCGATACCTTTCATCTGTTTATCTCCTGCTTCTTTTCATGCGGCTACTCATGTGGCTATCTTTGTATCGCTGTGAAATGAATACACAGCATTAAGAAGTGTTGAGAATGCGCACTTTGCAATTTTGTTTCTGTAAGAAAGCATCAATGGCATTTAAAGTCGAAGCAAACGAGTTTGACGGTGATAAAGCAAAAATCAAATCAAATAATGAAGAACATAATTGATTAACATTGGTCTTCACCAAACTTTGGAAAAAGTGCAGTTTGTGTCAGTCTCGCATAGTTACCTACATGCATGAGAGGATGTCTCAACTTTCAATAGTGATTGTCGAAAAGTCACGGTCCTTTAGCAGCATATGAACATTTAAATGTGAAGAATAGATGTTGGTATTTAAATCTCATGAACCACAGGGAAAGTTGTGTTATTTTTAGGTAACACAGAAGCTCCAAAGAGCATTTCCTAGAGGCAATCCCACTTTAAGGTGACCCTTTGCCCTCAATCTTTTCCTGGCCATTGGCATATCTGCTGTGCTTTACGACTGACAGTCCCCGTCAGAGAGTTTCCGAGGAAGCTTTCAGCTCTACAATATCCCCGGTTTCAATTTTCCCACTCCTACACTCCTGCTGCTTCCTACCTCTTTCACTTTAATTATCCCAATGTCACTTTCTTTTTTGTATGTCTACTTGCGTTACTCCTTTCGCGAACGAAAACCTAACCTACATGTTTCATAGCCGTAAAAAAAACCAACACGAGTTATTTCGGGGCTTGACTTCACCAACACGACTCTTTATAGTTTAATTATCTAATTACATTCCTCAGCTGAAGGTTACAGTATTACGGTATTTTTTCCACATGTCTGGCAAAATGTCCAAATAGATTCATGTGGATCTATCTGTCTAACGTGATGCCACAGTGTGGTCTCCTCTCTGTGCTGTGGAGGGTAAAACCGCCTCATGTCCAGTATTATCTCAGAGACTCTGCAGTCGTCCTACTGTGCTGCTAATGACTCCGGGAGCTCTAGTTTCCCCTGCTGTTGCTCCATGTCCTGAATGCAGCCTGCTTTGTCTATTTCTAGTGACGCCGCCCCAACGGCTCCCATCACACACACCCAGGTTGATTACCTGAGACTCTGCCGAGGCCGTTTGATTAATGAGAGTTTTGTTCTTGGCATACTTGTGGTGCTGTGCTCCACCCCAGCGGTGCGATCTCAGCAAGCAAAACAAGCGGCGGCGGCAGCCCTGTACACTTCGTCAGCCCTGGTGCTCTCCTTTTCCTTATTCCCACACCTCTGTTTCTGACTTATTTTAAGTAGATTACATGGTTAATGTGTCCTTTATCTATGGTTACTTCCCGGATCGGCTAATTCAGGAAGACACTGGGGTGCAAGACGTGCAAAGAGGGGAGACTGCAATTTGTAAAAGATAAAAAATGAAAGAATGAGTTTGGGTTAAATGAGGATGGGATGCCTTCGAAGGCTTCTCCTCTCTCTTTACTTATTTCCATATAAGACCAAGCCTATGCCTTTTGAAAACATGTCACATATTTCTATGTGTAACTAATGCATGTTATGAATGTATTAGTGATTCATAATATGTTTTGTAATAGGCTGGAAATAGTTTGACAACTTTTAAGAAGGTTGTCAGTCAGTACCAATAAGACAGCATACTATTACATTCGTACGGGAATCGACCATTACAAGAAACATGAGAAGGTGAGTAGGATACAGGAAAGGATATGAGGGATACAATGTCAGAAATAATATCAGATAGACAGAGAGAGAGAGAGAGAGAGAGAGAGAGAGAGAGAGAGAGAGAGAGAGATGGAATGAAAAATCAAAAAAAGACAGAAAATCATGAAAATAAATAAATAAAAGTAAAGAAAGAAAGAAAGAAAGAAAGAAAGAAAGAAAGAACGAAAGAACGAAAGAAAGGAAGAAAGAGAAAGAAAGAAAAAAAGAAAAAGAAAGAGGGCTGACATGATTCGGGGTTGATTTAAGAAGCCTGGGGTTTTGTCATTCTGGCATGCCTGCAATGCTGCCACTGCTCACATCCAGTACGGAATAACAAAACTGTAGGGAAAAGAAAATGATGGATATAGATGGAGAGATAGCTGGATAAAGAGAGGGAGAGGAACAGACAAAGGGGACAGAGAAGCATGCGCGAGTAACACAGGGAGGGAGAGAGAGAGAGAGAGAGAGATTTTGGAGGTCGGTAGATGGGCAGACACAGCTACAGCACATGTCTGTTATTGGCTGCTCTGTATACAACACTAGACAACCCAAATCAATTTTGCTCTGGCCAGGTAATGGATGTCCAAAGTGCTTTCTCAGAAAGAACATTATGCATTCATCTTAGACACCAGAGAGGTCTAATTGGCTGTGTTTGGGTCCCAGGCTGACCAACTCACCCTACCGGCAAATGGATTCCTGCCTTCCCTTTTTTTCCTTCTTCGTCTTTTCAATTGTGTTCCCTCTCCAAAGGTTAGCATATTGAACTTTCGCAGCCACAGAGGCACAGGTGCGCAATCTTACACATGTATTGCATATGCGTAAATGCCCGTATCCAATAGGAATTACACACAAACGCAGTGCACGCCGGGTAACTACTGGGGTTTCAGATCGCGAGTCAAACACACCATGCAGCCATAAATCACGGTGTGCTGATCAGGCCAGCGGTGTTTCAGACAGCCACAATCGGGCAGCTTTTAAGACTCAATACAAGGAGACACTTAATGGAGTCTGATGCCAGCTGGCCGAGGACCAGGTGGGAGCAGAGCAGCCAGGAAGCAGATGAGGGCCAGCATGAGCGCGGGAGAGCGTACCGGTAGCAGGCGTTGAATGAATTCTGCCTGTAAAGCTCGGGCAGGATGTTTCAACGTAATGATTTTATTAGATTAAGTCTTGCTCTGACCATCAATGCCAAGTGATTGTGATTTCCCCTGCTGCTCTGACACTTAGGCTGTGGGTAGGGGCCCATCCCATGAATCTTGCCCACTACGTCGTCATCATCTCCCTGTTTTGATGTCAAGCACTTTGTTATTTGTAATGCACTTTGCGCATTGAGAGGCATTATAGAAGTAAATATTATTATTATTATTATTATTATTATTATTATTATTATTATTATTATTATGTGCAAGCACCATATTAGTATGGTTATTTTAATTTGTATAAAAATTATACGCAGCCTCGCCCGGTGGAATAAAATAACCACCGCGGTTATAAAGTAGAGCATGGATTTAATTAGTGGAGGTAATTAGCCGGCGGTAATGATATTATTGTAACAAGTTAGTTTGGCAAACTTACACAATGAGTTGCAATGGCAGAGTGCCGCTGTTCCTGTATCTGCTCGGGCTCAGACTCCAGGGAAGTGAAGTTGGGTTGGGTTGTAACGTTAGTATATAAAGGCCCGCTGCGGGTGTAGGTCAGGAGCCCTGAAGCCCTGCGCCACTGCGGCACAGAGCGCGGCTTGTTTATTCAAAGTTGAACTTGTGTCCAAACTGCACCAAATTCAACACTGCACGTCCTTGGGTCCCCAGCAACACACCCGCCAAGGGTGAAGTAGATCAAACGAACGGTTCTCGAGATATGGGAAGGACATACATACATACACACATACATAACTACATACATACACACATAACTACATACATACACACATACATACATACATACATACATACATACATACATACATACATACATACATACATACATACATACATACATACATACAGCCAGAGATTTCTCACTTTATTGTTACATTATTAGCATTAGCTTTAGCACCATTATTAGCTTGTAACAAGAACAAGCTCCCTGCTATAACAGACACCGCCCATTGCAGCATGACCTTCAGCACCTTAGGGTCGGTATTAGGACATCATCAGACCTCAGCATCAGATCTCATAGGCCTACTTCAGGCGATACGGCTTCAGATCATAGGGGGAAAGTATATCAGGTCTCGGTTGTTGCACAATACGGCATCGTGTCTCGTTCAAAACGGCTTCAGACTCGGACAAAACGGTGTCAGAGAAGAAGCCGTACAACAACCAAGACCAAAACTTTTTCCCCATGTACCTGAAGCCATATTTCCTGAAGTACGAGATCTGATCCTGAGGTCTGACGACGTCCTAATATGTAGGCTAGGCTGCACCCTATACCAGACCTGAGGAAGAACATCAAATAGGCCTTACATATCAAACGGAGATAATACACCAGCAGTGCGGACTGCTGACCTCAGTCACGGCGGCAATGAAGTCCCTCGGTCCAGTCTGGTCTTTTTGATCCTTTTCAATAGTGTAGCGCTTGGTATAATTACGGAAAATATCTGCAATTGACACACTGATGCCGAGTATTTTACCATGGATTTGAAGCCATCTGGACACACACACACACACACACACACACACAGACACACACGCACTCACACGCGCACACATGCACACGGCCCTCGGCTGACGCACGCACACACACACACAACACACACACACACACACTCACACACAGACACACACGCACTCACACGCGCACACATGCACACGGCCCTCGGCTGACGCACGCACATACACACACACACACTCTCACACACAGAGACACACACGCACTCACACGCGCACACATGCACACGGCCCTCGGCTGACGCGCACACACACACACACACACACACACACACACACACACACACAATGTCACAGCGACTTTGAAAGCCATCCTTCAAACATTAGCGATACACCAGAAGAACATTTGGCTGTGAGGATGTTTCTGCTCGCCCTCTGTTGAGCTATCATCCAGGACAGTTCAAAGCACACAGAGGAAGGAAATAACTGTCTGACATGAGCCTGTGGCTGATTGTACTTAATATCATCTATTAGATTTAAAAGCGGCTCGCGGGGGAGACAGAGAATGTGTGTGTGTGTGTGTGCGTGCGTGCGTGCGTGCGTGTGTGTGTGTGTGTGTGTGTGTGTATGTGTGTCTGAGAGTGAGGGAGAGAGGGGGAGAGGACAGAGAATGAGATAAACTCTGATAAAAGAGACAAAAGGGGAGCAGAGGAAGAGAGTGAGCGATGAAAAGGCACAGACAGAAGGGAAAGGAAAGAAGGAATAAAACGGAGGATTTGAAAGCCGGGTTAAAGAAGAAAGAGTAGCCCGTGCCAACGTAAGAGAGGGCTCTGATTGCTAGACCCCCACGTTAAAAAAGAAAAAGTCCCGGCATAAAACACCACAGTATCTGGACAGTCTAATAAAGTTAAAAGGTTTCTGCTGTGTTCAGCCCCGACCTAGTGGGCTGAAATATATACTCATGGCTGGCATGGCAGCCTTTGCGGACATTTATTAGCGCCGTACGAGACGGCGGGGGGTTGACCGAGGGCGAAGGCACAAAGAAGGATGGTGTCCAAGACAAGAAGAAAAAAAAAAAAGAATAAACGAGGCTAAAACATTAGGGAGCCAAGCGCTGCGAGGGAGCCAAACACGACGCTGGTGATTAAAAAGAGACATGGCAATGGTACATTCATCACCACCTCATTATTAGTCTTATGGATTATTATTATTACTACACTTATTCCATAAAGGCTGCAGTATTTTTGCTTGTTTGTGTTTTGCAGCAAACCGTGAACAGTGTTCCTCACTTTCTGAAGGATATTGATGGGTCTCCGGCAATTACATAATTGACATGCAACCCACGCGTCGACTTGTTCATAAATCAGCCTTCGACAGCATTGCTGGTTTATGATCAAATGAAAGATTATGGCCACATTATAACGGGTCGGCTTAATGGGTTCTTCTTATATAAACGAAAGATCTTCCCCGGTGGTTAAACAAAGCTTGCTTTAGATTATGAAATAGGCCTACATCAAAAAAAAAAGCTTTTTAAAAAGACTTAGATGTAAAAAGGCTAACATTTGGTGTCCCTCCTTGCATCAACCGAACATGGAAAACATTCTAAGGCCATTAACTTTGAGGCATTTTTTAATGGCTATTTACAAAAGCCTATTTCCCCATTGGCTTTTGCCTAAGCAGACCCATTCGAAACGTTAAGAGGTTAACAACTCGAGGAAATGCTCTGCAATCCTAAAAGCATGCAGTGTGCCATGAATATATGCAAAACAGCGAAACAGAAACATGACATCATCCCGGTTATAATGTAGTAACATTATTTATTCACTATAATCTCCTCTGACGCTCGTTTTCCATCTCCCCATCCGTCCAAACATTAAGGACAAGGTTGTTTTTTTATTATATTTACAAAAACAGTTTTATGCTTGGTGGTAATTCACATCCCATGCCGTTGATTTTTGTACATCATCCCCAACATTCAAGCTGATGACATCGTACAACTTGTGGTTTAAACCACTGGACAGAGTCCAGACAACGAAAAGCTTGAAAGAAAGAGAGAAAGAAAGAAAAAAAGAGAGAAAGAAAGAAAAAAAGAGAGAAAGAAAGAAAGAGAGAAAGAAAGAAAGAAAGAAAGAAAGAAAGAAAGAAAGAAAGAAAGAAAGAAAGAAAGAAAGAAAGAAAGAAAGAAAGCAAGTCATCAAGAAAGAAAGAAAGAGTCACAGTGAGGAAGTTTTTCTATATATATATATATATATATAGCTTTGTTTCTGACACAAAAGAGAAAACATGACAGAGACCTCCAAATCTTGTCAACCTTTAGAATGCACTGAAGGAGAAGTAGCAGTTGGACATCCACCCCCCCGTCCTAACCTTATCGGACCAATGCTCAGGGAAGGTTTCGCCATGAGGGAGGGTCAGCGAGAGAAAACAAGAGAGCGAGACAGAGACAGAGACAGAGAGTGAGAGTGAGAGTGAGAGAAAGAGAAAGAGAAAGAGAGAGAGAGAGAGAGAGAGAGAGAGAGAGCGTCTGTAGGCACATTCTCTCTCATTATATTTTTCTAAAGCAGGGTCTTGCAGCCTCTGGCAGGGCTGTCCGGCTACCGCTACTGCTGGTGTGGTGTGCTGAGGTGAGATCATCATCTGAGTGAAGCCAGCTCCCCTAATGTCGGTGCTATGTGTGTGCGCAAGTTGATTTAGCTTTGGTGTGTGTGTCTGTTAATGCATGTGTTTGTGTGTTTTTATGTTTATGTGCATGTGTCTGTGTCCATGTGTGTCCATATGTTTATGTATTTATGTGTGCATGGTGATATGTGCGTGAGTGTGTGCGTGTGTGTGTGTGTATGTGTTGATAAAACACGAGTGCATCTGCAGAGCAGCAGGCTTTTTTGGAGCACTAAGCAGGAAAAATAAAAAGAGGCTGAATACATTATTTAGGGAAATGTAGAAAAATCAATATTGCTCAACATTGAACATTTTTATAATGACGATGATGAATGAGAAAGCAAAGTTTGAATTCATCAGGTTTTTGAATGAAAACTTTGCTTTCTCTTTGGTTAAAATAGTCAATTTCAGTCATAAATTGTAAAATTATTATTATTATTATTATTAATATTATTAGTATTATTCATGATTGATACACGTCAGTCTATGCTACTCAATGTGATAAATACAAACCAAACTAAGCAGATATCCTGGGGGATATCTGACCCATCTTAATAAATTATTGACTTATTATGAAACAAAAACATTAATACAATAAAAATATGGAAAACAACTGCAGATGCAACAACTGGGGTGATGGCTGCAACACAGAGGATCTCATTAATTTTCTATGGCTGTCTCTGAGGTGGACGGCATCATCTGTAATTTGAAACACATCGCTGCCTGGCTTGGCTTATTGTTCTCATCATCTGAATATTTATTGGGTTTATAGAGTTATTTAATTGCTATTCATATTTTTTACCCCTCATCAGTCTGCAGCACTGCCAACCTCCTACTCTCGTATTCTCCTCTCAGCGAATTTATGCACACAGAAAAAATGGGGGGAAAAAAACACAATATTGCATTTGGTGCATCTATCTCTCAGAGGCCCCCAGGAGGAGCGGAGGAGAATAATGTGTGTTTCCTGGAATATTATTCGCATCTCTCCATCAGCTCTTGTCACAGAAGATGGGTGGCCAGCCTACACTGACACCGATATTTAATAACAATAAGAGGAATCCAAACCAGGGACCATCGTTTTTTTTTTGGCCTTGTTTGCTAATGTCTGTTCTAGATTATGGTGCTTGCACACGGCCCCGAATACACCAACATGGGGCCAGTGTGCCAAACCAGTTGGAGGTTGTTGGCTGTTGAAGTTTCTTGTCGGTGAACATGTCGAATTTCTGTTGGCCAACTTTGGCCATCATTCTTTAGTTGAGTGTTTGTTGGGGCAGCCTGCAAGCATCTTTAGACCATGTCATTAAAATGAGAATTCACACAATCATTTGATCATTTCAGTACAATAAGTGTACGATCAGATGCAGATATTGAGCTTGTTTCTACCAAAAAAGTCATACAAGTGTTTCTGGGTAACACTTAATTTTATGAAGTAAGCACACATATTGTTCAGCATTATGTAAGACTGTAAATGTGATGAGCATAAAGAGAAAAACAAATAACCCAAACAAAACAAATGAGAGAAAACAAGAACAAAGAATTGCTTTTAAAAGTTGCATCATTTCTGGAAGATTATTATTATTGAACAAGAGTCTAGAAGGATTGGTGGACTTTGGGACAATTACATAGATCCACACGTATAAAATGTTCTAATTTTAATTATCTTTTCCAATGGTTTTAATGTGTTTATATAGTACCATTTATGTAGTAACAGGTGGTTAAAAAATGACTAAATACTGTCGTATTTAAACATGTGGCGAAACATATGGCATTTCAACATGTTAAAAAAAACAACTCCAAACCCGCAATTAAAATATGTCAATAGGTCATAAGAAGACTGTTAAAAAAAATCCATCTGCTTATCTAAAAATAGTCTATAGTCCAAGTGGCGATAACTGTAAAAAAACAACTGTAAACAAAAAAAAACGTACATTTAAGACACAGTAGTTGATGTAATCGATGCATCCATTGTACATATAAGAATTAGTTCATCATTAGTTTTTCTCCCATAGCCTAGCCTATCAGTAGTAGATACAATATATACAGTAAAAAACTGTTTGTTTGCGTTTTTCAAAGGGTATATACTAATATATATATATATATATATATATATATATATATATATATATATATATATATATATATAGTAGTTTTCTTCCTCTTACTTCCTCTTTAAAATTTATATTTGAAATAAGAAATCCTCATATCTTTTTCAAGCAGCACTAACAGGAGATAAACTGAATTGTCAGCAGCTCTGTGAACTAAAATCATACCTCAAAATCCTATAATTTACCAGTCTGATCCGTACAGGAAATTGTTGTGCAATTATCGAGGAACGTCCAGCGTTTGTTAAATCTACCAATGGCCAATGCTCTCCGAAATGTCATCGTATTGTAATAGTTCTTCAACAGTAGGATGTGCAAAACAATAATTTTCCCCCATTGATAAAGCATTGCAATTGAAAGAGACAGGTATGGTTTTATAAGACAGCAATTTAAATGGAAAATTGCTTCAAAAAGTGCAGAAACCTAAAAGACAGTGAGTTAGTAATGTGAAATATGTTGCAAAATATAAAAAAAAACTATTTTGAAAGCCAACCCCCGACCCTTGAAATTGCAGTAAACTCACAATAAACTCTCATATTTCACATATTTAAACAATTATGTTAATTTCTTCATTCCGATAGCATCAGTGTCACATTCTAACAACAACATTTCCATTTCCCATCAACATTATCATTGGCATCTCGGTTTTTTGTTCAAATAAAATATAATAACCGTGAGAAGAAAGCATTGCAAATAATCTCAAATTGACTTATCAAACAAAGCACACATGCATTAATCATTAGTTGTTTTTCTTTAATGTTCATGAGATCCAAGCTTGTTTCAGTTTGATCATGCGTTGACAGGGACACACACACACACACACACACACAAACACACAAACACACACACACACAGATGAAGATCCTGTTTTGTTGCTGCTGAGTCCAAACATTGCCATGACTCAGTCACAATGAGCCGCCTCCTCTGCGAGAGATCTGTGAATCTGGCTGGGCTCACTACTGGGATGTCGTCCGACTGACTTTCCTACCAACATATCATTAAGGGGCATCTTGGCCACCGGGGGTGAGAACAACAACAAACAACGGCGGTGCCATGAAACGGCGCCGCCCCGGGTGGCGTAGGCATCAGACACAGCCCACCGCACTAAAAAGAAAAAAGGTAGCGCAAGATAGATAGATAGGTAGAAAGCGAGAACAAAACAAGAAAAAACTGTTTTGGTAATGGGAAAGGCTATGTTGGCCTGTCTCACAGTACAAACCAAAGTGCGTTCTTCCTTGATCTTGGGGGGGTGGGGGGGGGGGCAGGAAAGGGGGGCGTCTGTTCTCCTCGCCTCTGATTTAAAAAAGGTCTGAGTGGTAAAAAGGGACAGAGCCAGCGGTTTTTTTTTTTTTCGTTTCCTCCTGCATTTCACACCAGCGAGCCGGCTCTGCTCTGGGCGGGCACCATGACGGGCACGGCCCCCATGCGCTCCA
>JAOPHQ010003490.1:0-15000 GCA_030340625.1 Merluccius polli | reverse complement strand
GTGTGTGTGTGTGTGTGTGTGTGCTAAGTGTGTGTGTGTGTGTGTGTGCGCGTGTGTGTACTTACGTGCGATCACCTGCAGGTTGAGGAGGCAGGTGCTCTTGCCTACAGCGTTGCTGGAGGTACACTGGTAGAGACCAGAGGTGCCGGTACTGATGTTCCTCAGGGTCACAGTCCCTTGCATCTGGTCTGGAGGAAACACACACACACACACACACATACACAAGAGCCACAGCATGGTGAGAAACACACACACAAACAAGGATTCAAACAAAGAGAGACAAACAAACAAGCAGGCAAGCACGCACATACACACACGCATCCAGGCACACATACACAGACGCACGCACACACACGCGCGCATGCACGCAGGCACAAATGCAAATTAAAGTAAACAATAAACCAAAGGACAAACAGCACACTGAAAATCGACTACTTAAATAAATAAATACATATGCTAAATCTTTATACAAAACTACAAAGCAGAATCAAACAATGGTTTAAGTAAATAAATAATTAGATACAGAGTGAATTAAATCAGCCAAACACCATTGGGATTAACTGTTACAAGTGTCTTAGCACTGTTGAGTTTTTATTTCCCCTCATTCTACTTCTACCACTAGAGGGCGACATAGACCACAACAATCGTGTCCATTATGTCAAGGCCCAGTGATTTCATCGGACATATTATACAATGATAGCAAAAGTACAAGTGTAAATGAAGCTATTTCACAAAAGATGTCAGTTCATTGATAATGGCACGATGAGGTTAGAAACTTTGACAATACACCACTGGATTCCACAAGAAAAGGCTACCATTGCAGCATGAATTATGAGTTTATGTGCATTATACACTCCCTCAACGGTGACAGTTGAGACTGACAGTCCAAAACTGGACATAGAGACATTGGCTATTAATAACTCTCTAGCTGGTGACATTGCACATCCTCCCATCCTAAGTTGCAGCTGGATCAGGCTCCACAGCCAAAACTCACTTTGAAACATAGCGTAATGTGAGATATCACACCTTGCTCTGATGTAGCCTTAGGTTGACCAGTAGTGTGAAAGGTGTAGCTTTCAATTCACAAGGAACATTTAATGAGAGGAGAAGATCACAACAGTGGATAAAAGAGCGACTGCACTGACTACAGACACTGTGGACCAACTCAATCCTGACATCATTACAGCAGGTAAGGAGAGTGGAGGAGGTAGCAGTGATTATCCCTGAATTAATAATGGGTTGTGTTGAGGAAAGAGTAACTGAACGTCTTGTACTCCTAACAAGCCTGGGTGTGAATACAGTGCACAGAGAGTTGGGCATACAGCACGACACAAGCCCCACAAACAACAGTGATCCATCATGGCATTACGAACACAGACACAGACACACACACACACACACACACACACACACACACACACACACACACACACACGTATACACATTGTGTCCACTTCATCGGCCACCAGTGGGATCAGGAAGGAAAGGGTGGGAAGAGGCAATGGCTTGGATTCATGGCGATGGCTTGTTTTATTTGTTGTGTGTGTCAGATTTACCAGCAAAAGTGGGGCAAAAGGGCACTCCGGCGGCGGCGGCCAGGATGTGTTTAGCAGTACCTTGCATGGCGGTGTGCGGCAGCCGGGGCAGAGCGTCCAGCTTCTCCCAGGAGTAGGAGGGCGTGGGGGTGCCCTCCTCCGAGCTGCACAGCAGCAGGACGTCACTGCCCACGTCCAGGGAACCCTGCACACGGCACGCAGGCACCGAGGGGGGCACTGTGGCGGTGGTGGTGGTGGTGGTGGTAGTGGTGATGGTGGTGGGGACGATGGTGGTGGTAGTGGTGGTGGTGGGGACGATGGTGGTAAAGAGAGTAGAGAGAGGAGGGAGGTTTGGGGGGATATGGATATGGAGATGAATGATGACACAAATGAATAAACACTATTAGAGAGAAGAAGTTTCCAGCTCAGCAGTGGTAAATTGATTTTTGAGGGGGGGGGGGGGTCACTAACCAGCTGTACCATAAAGTTGTGTTCGGGTGGCGGGGAACTTTTTAGCGTTTATTTTATTTTGCACAATGAATCATCGATATCACCGCAAAAGGTCCTACTGTATATCCCTTTCTTGGATTTAAAAACGCCTGTTTTAAGCAACATTTGTGCGTGCGTTTTCGTCTGTGTGTTTGTATATATGTATATGTTTTGTTTTGTCTCGTTCCTTTCAGCAAATCAGTGCTCTTTCTGAAGTCTTCGGTGTGTGTGTATATGTACGTATGAGCAGGTGTGGTTGCGTGTATTTTGTGACCCCAAATGTACACCAAAAACGCCACGTCAGCGCAGTGCAAAGTGTCGTGTAATGTCCAATTCAACGGATTTACTGTACTTTCCAATGGATAAGTGAATCTTTCATTTCCTTGCTCAGCCATTTCCAACGCATTTGGAGACCATTTGTTTAGACGGAGTAGTTAATGACTTTAGGGTTCATTAAACTCTGGATCCCATTAAAGACCGTCACATCAGCAACTTATACCGAGCTTGGGAGAACCTCAACACGGATGTTTTGAATTAAACTATGGGGAACATGCTCCGGTCGATGCGCTGCAGCCAGGAAAAATACAGACGCGGCATGAAAGAAACGACGGACCCGAAGCCTCCCGGAGCCTCGCGCCATGACGGACCCGAGGCGGCCGTCCCGCGGAGCCGCTGTGAATTGAGACGTCGATGGACATGGCAGTCTCTGTGAAGCGTACGACGTGACGGTTTTGGTGTGAATTAGGTGCGAGAGTACATTATTACTCGATCCTGATTGGTCAATTATGGCATAGTGTGTCATTTCTGAATAACAGATGCTATGGACGCTATTTCTAACCATAGAATCTAATGTATTTTTTTTTAGCAGAAGGAATACAATCATTTTTAAATCAATAAAATATTTTTGGGTCAAATTATTGATTTTTTTTTTAGTAAGTAGCCATATAATAAACAGGATAATGGACAGCGAGCCGGTCATTATTACAAAATAAAAGTATTTTGCTAATTTATTTCCCAATAATGACCGGCTCGCTGTACATTATCCCTTCGGTGTTAGTGCTGGCCTGTGGTCTTGCATGTGTGCATATAATGTGTGTGCATGTGATGTGCATGTGACATTATTATACCCAGCACAGTGAGGCCGATGACCCCGATGTTGCGCCCCCCTCTGTCCGGGAGGTTGTTGACCAGACACTGGTAGGTGCCCGTGTCCGACAGCTGGGTGTTGTTGATGAAGATGGAGGCACTTGTGCTGGGCATGGTGGCCACGAAGCCCATGCGTCCAATCAGATGGTTGGCTAGGCTGAAGACCTGCCCTCCCTGGTAGATGATCACCTGAGATCAGTCACGCAGAGAGAGACAGAGACAGAGAGAGAGAGAGAGAGAGACAGAGACAGAGAGAGAATGATTAGCGAGAGGAGAGGAGAAAATAAGACAAGGGGGGGGGGGGGGGTAGAAGGTATTATGCAGTTGAAGAAAGGTCAGAAAAGGGGGAAATAAAAAAGCAAGAACAAATAAAGGAAGCCATAAATGACATTTATGTTAATCAAACAGTGGGTCACAGTGGGAGGTGGCTCCTAGGAGATGGCATCCCAGTCCAGCTCCCCTCTGTAGCCCTGGTAGTCTATGTGTTTTGTCATGGGCGGCCAGGCTTGGGGAGGACGGCTTTTGTTGTCGTTAAGTAGGCCAGGACACCAGGGCTGGGATAGGGTACACGGTTTTGGTTGGATGGGGCAAACTTGTTTTTTTTCTTTCCCCCTTGAAAGGTTGGTTACACATATCTACCACTAGAGGGAAACAGAGCGCTACGAGAACAGCAACAGTCGGCTATACAAAGAGTTCATAAGGACAGCATAAAGGGATAACTCCTGCTAATCCTAATACTACTCTATATATAAATGGGTGGTCAAACATAGTATTAAGATACACTACACCGGGCATTACAGGTCTTTATTCAAATATAGGAATTGGGTGAATGAATCAGCATAACGGGAAACCCCCGACCGTGCTATTTTACCTCCGAAAAAGTAAACACCTAAAGAAACGCAAAATTTAAAAAAAATCTACAGGAAACACACAATGTCCCATTGAACCGAAGTGTTCCCGATTAACGTTCCTCTTTGTTGTTTTGTTCAGAACGAGCTGAAAAGCTGCACTCAGTCTGGGAACTGGGACTGACCTGCTGCTCTGTGAGATCCGCACAGAAACAGCCCCAACCCCTCAGCTGAGCCCACAACAAAAGGGAAAGGGACACACACACACACACACACACACACACACACACACACACACACACACACACACATCCGCCGGCTCACACACACACACACACACACAATCATGGGCAAAGTGTGGAGGGGAATCAGAGGGGCTATTCAATTTGTTGAAAAGAACCCTCATTGAACTGTTCAAAGACCATAACTTCAAAGAACCCATGGGCAGCAGGGTCTCAGGAGGTGGAGCGGGTGGTCTGGCAGCCGGGAGGTTGCTGGTTCGATCCCCGGCTCCTCCTAGCTAAGTGCCGACGTGTCCCTGAGCAAGACACCCTAACCCTAACTGCTCCCGCCGACCTGGCTGACACCCCCTGTCGGTGTATAAATGTGTGTATGAATGGGTGAATGTGAGGCAATAATTGTAAAGCGCTTTAAGTGGCCACTGGTCTGAAAAGGGCTATAATAATGCAGTCCATTTACCATTTACCAGCACACAACCAGCACCACTGATACAGTGTGTGTATGTGTGTGTGTGTGTGTGTGTGTGTGTGTGTGCGTGTGTGCCAGTGTGTGCCAGAGAGAGTGAGCAAGAGAGAGTGAGAGAGTGTGACACAGAAGAGAAAAAGAGACAAAGTAAGCGAGCAAACAGAGTGAACTGATTTAAGTGTGTATGTGTGTGTGTGTGTGTGTGTGTGTGTCAATTGCGCTGCTGCAATTTTCTGAACGCTGTGCACTCGCTTTGTCCTCTTATGTGCAGATGAATAGGCAGCTCCTCAGCTGTGAGGAGAGCCTGCAACCCCATCTCTCGTGTGTGTGTGTGTGTGTGTGTGCGTGTGCGTGCGTAGGCGTGCGCTCTAGCACAGTAACTTTTATTCCCTCCTCCCTGACCAGTCTGCCCCTGTTACACTCTCTCACTTTGTATCCCTCACTTGCTGCCACTCAGGGTCTCTCGCCCATTCTCCTCTCTTTCATACTACATGTCTGTGAATCTGGTATCTTCGGCTTTCACTCTGTCTGTCCGACAGCTTGTTGAAACCACGCCTGTCCCTCCCTGACATATAGTGTGTGTGTGTGTGTGTGTGTGTGTGTGTGTGTGTGTGTGTGTGTGCGTCTGTCAGATCCATGTCATGTGTGTACTAGACAAGTACTGATGACATGACCCAATCATATGCACGCGAGGAGAACAGCAATCCAATCAATCACACCCGATGTGTGTAGGTGTGTGTGTGTGTGTGCGTGTGTGTGTGTGTGTTTCGCGCTTGTGTGTGTGTTTTGTGCGTGTGAAAGGTTGGGGGATTATCCGAGATTCAGCGAGTCTACAACGACGCTATCTGATTTGACGACTGACAACACGTAATGTATATCATAGAGCGACTTCGACATGCCGAGCGCACATGTCTCCTCCTCGGCTGCGGCTGGCTTTCATGGTCCGCGTCACCAACAAAACATCAAATCCTTCATGCTAGAGAGAGACAGTACGCCAGAAAACAACAACGTAAAGTAAAGCGTTCGTATTTACCCCCCCCCCCCCCCAGTCCCAATACACGTGTACACGCTGGATCCACGCAGCACGGTTGCGTGAGAGAGAGATCCCGGCCCCGGCCCCGGTGACCCGCTCGTCTCTCTAAGCCAGACAAGGGCAGGAGGAGATAAGAGGTCAATGGGATGACGTACAGATGGCCCCCGCAAACCCTTTAAGACCCCTTGCTGGAGACGCTGCCGGAGAGGCGCCCTGTCTGAGGAACAAGCAGGACCCCTACCTCGGTTGGGGCGGGCCACACAAACGCACCACCACCACCAACACCATTTCTCTTCATTTCGATTGAAGGAATGTATTTTTTTTTGTCGGATTAGCGTTAGAATTGTATTCTTGCTGACCCGATATTTCAGTTATGGCGTCCAAAAGGCGGAGGTGGATTGTGACATTCGCATCAGACGGTTATCTTGAAGTATTTCCACACAGCTGCTGGCATATGTAAATGCAACTGGGACAACTTAGCATAACGGAATATATTTCTAGTCATGTTTGTGGAAGTCAATTTGTGACTTGAAATTTCCCCACTGCGCCTACAATACTACCATAATGGACATGATTCACAGAAGTTGTCCGTTCGTCCGTATGCTGTGTGATTCCACCAATAGGGAGCTCTGAATGCTGCCCTGCACACGGCAGAGCCCAGCAGTGAAACTTCCCTTTGATTTCTGATCTCAAATCACAACATCTCTCCCCACGTCTGAACAGCCCCCCCCTCCCTCAGTCATGCCCCACACACCCCTTCTCCCAGCCCCTCATAATGCAATTCAATTCAACTTCATTGTCATTAATGTGCAGACACATATGTAAATGAAAGGAGGGCGATGGCTTCACCAAGAGGGGGCAAGAAGGGGGGGGGGGCAACTAGGGACATACAAGGAATATAATAAACACAACATAACAATATATCTGAGTTATTTGTAACTGAGCTGTGCAAGTGGCTTTATGGCAGTCGGGCAATAAACAGAAGGGAAGGACTGAGGCACGAGGGATGCTGCCCTCCTCAACCAATAAAAGCAGAGCATCAGGCAGGCTGCCATCCCTCTCCATCCTCTGGGACATGTGTTGCCGTGTTCTGGTTTGCTTTAAACAATATCATCTGGGTGATATTTCATGTATCATTGAAAGTGTTAAATATGTATAAGACGAGACATCGGCTGGGATTCAGAACCAGATTACTGTAGTCTTCTCTAGGTTTCAGAGGTACAATACAAATATACAATATACAATTTAAAATGTTCTACATGTATGTAACAATTATCCAATTATTTTATTATATTTATCAAATCATTATATTTTTCTTATCAGTACAAGTCCTATTTTTTTTCTCAAGGGGTGTCAACCCCTATATATATATATATATATATATATATATATATATATATATATATATATAGACACATCCTCTTAATTAAACCACAAGGAGGTGATACAGTAAGTAGACATATTTTAAAAAAGAACAAGCGATAACAAGAAATAAATCACTAACTTTGAAGGGACAAAGTGAAAGAGTCCCTTTTTATCAACTAGATATCAATATTTGAGTCAGAGTGTGACATGACTCCAACCACTTCACATCACATCTACTTTTCTTTTGATCGTGTGCATATGTGCACACAACTTTCTTTACTCTAAACATCTGTCTGGAAGCTTTTAAAAACTAAATGTTACATTCAGCAGACTGCATCCTCAGACATTGCTTGAGTGGGCGTGAGGGGGAGGCTGGTGCGTATGGGGACACGTTTGCAGTGCTAGCTGGGACTTGTAGCGGGAGTTAGAGATGCGGGCCAAAATGAATTGAAAACTCAAACGATCGCGCGGGCCGGATAGAATTTGGCTGAGGGCCTTGTGTTTAGACAACATGTGTCTTAATGGACTTAGACAACATGACGTATCACTCGACCCCCTGGCGATACGGCAACTCCGATCCAAACTGATCGACCAATTAACGGCCATCATCAACCGACGGTGCAGAGCCCAGCTGAACAGGTGTGATCACCACACGCGTGGCATATGTGGCCGCCACAAAACCACGACAGATGTGTTTCTTTGACCCTCCTTGTTGCTGCGGGACAGAGGGCTACTGTAACATGTCCTGGTACACAGCAGCATCCCTGTGCATGGTCCCAGAGGAGAGGAGGAGAGGTGGGGAGGAGGAGGAGGAGGAGGAGGAGGAGGAGGAGGAGGAGGAGGAGGAGGAGGAGGAGGCAGGGAGGCGAGGAGCCAAACGGGGAGAGGAGGAGAGGGAAAGGGGAGGGAAATAGGTCATCAGAGTGGGAGCAGAGCCTGAGTTTGATCCTTCCCTACCCAGCAGGCAGCTGGGGGTCAGCCAAGGATCAGGACCTGATCATCTACAACGCCACGACAGATGTTGCCCATTACAGATTAACAGTGGGCCTCTACAGAAGCTCTGCGGCCTTCGCCCGCCCGCCGCCACCCCATTCTGCCGGAGCTGAGACGGAGACTGAGATTAATGGACTCGTCTCTTAAAACTCCCAACCAGAGTGAGTCCTATGAGTCCCCTCTGTGAGTTACAACCAGGCGTCACCAAGTTACATCTTCCCGTTCTGGACCCAGCCGGTCACCATTAACCGTTGATGCATTGCCTCCATGTCAGTGAGTACTACCCCTTAAAGGGCCGTAAATATACTTTATAGACTGGGAGGAAGGGACGTCTTTATGCACTATTTTGAGTCTCGCAGAAAGGACATATTGTGCAATCGATAACATGCATTCCAATGGTAGCTGGATCAACACAGATTTAGTTCTCTGGGATCTCTTTGTCAACCCCGGTTCTCTGGGTGCAGACTGCATGGGCTGTGTGTGTGCGAGTGTGTGTGTGTGCGTGTGTGTGCGCGTGCGTGTGTGTGTGCGTGCATGATGATCTAATACCTTATGGCTCAGACAGGACACAGGTCAAGCTATCTGATCATGCCATGATGAACAAATTATATCAAGTGAGAACACACATGCACGCAAGGCGCGCGCGCGCACACACACACACACACACACACACAGGCTAAATGACAGCGTCCTACTGTTCAGTTCAATTTAATATTGCATCTTTGACCAATACATGAAGCATTGAGTAAAGAATAGAGTAGTAATTCTACTTTTCGTTTCATGATGCTCAGTTGAATTTAATCTTGAAGAAAAAAAAACAGTTTCTGACAGTTTTCTGAGAGTATGTTACTCATCAGCATTGTCATGGACAACATGACATAAACATATCCATACATATGTAATATGCAAAGCCTTTAACTTTGACCGTGTTCCCTTGCCATCCTTGTGTCACAAAACCCTAAAGGAGACCCAAATCCCAACACCACTTGTGGATAGAGACTCCCTCTTTACACACATGCTATATTGCGTGCATAACTTTTTATTGGTTGATGCGGTGGTTACCTGCCGATTAAGCGTTGATGCGACACACCTGTCCTCCGCTTATTAAACCTAAGGCGCTTACCGGGGAGCCAGCAGCCCTGCCCCAAAATGAAAGCTGAGCACAACTACTTTCCCCCCTTAAAAAAAAAAAAAAAAGGAATGTAAAACCCTCCCCACTGCATCACACGCGACTCGGACGATAACCGCCTCTGAGCGACGACATCACTTTTTCGGTGTAACATTTTCCTAAAGGAGACATAACTGGATGGCACAAGATGGACTCTGAGCGCTACACTATTTCAGAGTAGAGAGTTCTGTTCAGTAATTCTTAATGGCTTTTAGCGTCAGCCGTAATCACTAGTGACAGCGGCTTCCTTCCAAAGTGACCTTGCGCCGTCACTACCGTACCGCTGCTCCACGCTGCAGCGTGATGTGTGGCAGCGCTGACATTTCCTCGGACACCTCCAGTGCGAACACACGCATGCGCGCGCATACACACAGGTTTAATCTAACTGTTCCTAACTATTTCTATTCCTTACATTTTTTTACCAGAGTTTTTCGTCATGAATGCTTCCCAACCCCTAGCATTCGATTATATGTGTGTATGTGCATCATGCATACGATGCATGCGATTTTGTTATTGCAGCAGCGACCCATGCTCTGCCATGCGTTCATGTGGGCATTAAGAGCATTGTGCTCGTCTCTACTAAAAGGTAAACCAACGCACCTATGGATGAGAGATGCAGTTGTATAGGTGCGGCCATGCGTGCGCAGGGTATTGTACTGTGAAGGTATGGTGTGCGAGAGGTGAGCTGCATGTTGTCGGGCGTACGGCAGATATGCGGCGCTCTGAAAACACCCGGCTGGCATTTCACAGTCGCATGCGTCCGTCGCAGGCTAAGTGTACAATCTGCTCATGCAGCCTGCCTTCATCTTCACAGAGCTTCAATTCCCTCCATGTGTGTGTGTGTGTATATGTGTGTGTGTGTGTATGTGTGAGTGTACATCCATTACCGGACTCGTTTCCGCGTCTTTTCGCATGTCGCCCGCATCACTATGCAATGAGAGTGTGAAGTTTGTGGACGTGTGAATGTGTGCATGCATTTTGTTTTCGCACCTGTCCCATATACTGAAAGCATATCTTGTATATATAACTATGTCATATACCGTATGTACAGTATGTAAAAGCCCTGAATAAATTGATAGCTTCAGTATAATAAGGCTCATATTTGCCAGTGTGCTGCTAATTTGTGAGCGTGTGTGTGTGTGTGTGTGTGTGTGTGTGTGTGCGTGCGCATTCGCGTGCATGTGTGTGCGTGTGCTGATAACAGCTGCGGTAAAGAGCCCGTCGTGGGCGTGGGGTAATTAGTGCAGAAGATGATTGTATTATGTGGACGGACGACCGGCGCCGGGGTTCAAAGTGATGGGAGGCAGGTGAGCTTGTAGGGCCTGCAGCTGCATGTTAAAACAACTGACATGGAATCACACACACACACACACACACACGCACACACACGCAAACACACTGAATAAAGGCCAGAGAGACAGATAGACAGACAGACAGCAATAAGGACGTGGAAGCCAAAAAACAACAACACGACACATGAATACAAAAACGAACAAAAACAACCAAAAAAGTTTGGCCGTAGGTGTGTGTATGTGTGTGTGTGTGTGTGTGTGTGTGTGTGTGTGTGTGTGTGTGTGTGTGTGTGTGTGTGTGTGTGTGTGTGTGTGTGTGTGTGTGCGTGCGTGCGTGCGTGTGTGTGTGTGTGTGTGCGTGCGTGCGTGCGCGTGTTGTGCGGTTGGGGAGCAGCAGATGGCACAGTTAAAAGCAAAGTCCTCAAATGTTTTTTGTTCAAATGGAAATATATAAATCCAGCGATGGTAACACAAGGTTTAGGTGGCGCAGGTACAGCTGTGTCTGGACATTTAGCCTCCTCCCCAACCTGGACATGCTGTTCCTAATGCAGCACGGCATCCAAACAACTCCAAACGTTTCACGCTACATTAGAAGTACCTTCTCTCCGGAAAACACATTTAAAAATGTTGCTTTTAGTGATGAACTTACCTGGCAGCCACCGACGTAACCAAAACATACACAAACTAAAACTGTTTAGATAGAAAAAATGCCTTCTACGCACACACACACAGCCTAATTGACTACTCTAAACAACTATACTATACATGACAGGTATGCTAATACAAATACTAAACCAGGTGTACCTGTTTATGCTGTGATGTTGATGTTGGACAACCGTATGACCATCCGGCACGTATTTGTATACAGAAGCATTGGTTCGGATAAACAAGGAACAAGTGGAGTCTCAGTATGGTCTAAACAGTGGGAGAACTGCGTGGCGGCTACAAGGTGGACACGCACGTCTACACAAACACAAGGCCGCGGTCAGAGGTATCCATCACAATACCCCACACACAATACACACTACACACTACACACACAGAGGCTATAGTGGGTCTGACACATACCCATGTTACATATTTGAATTTAATTTATGTGAACTGACATTTACATGGCAAGTGATAGATTTGAGTGTCCACAATGTTGACTATGAGCGGGATGTTGAAGGTTAAGTGCCTTATTCTGTTCATCCACCGTTTTGGTATCTCAGCATGACGTTAATTAATTGGCTAAAAGTAGCCAATCGGGTGGTCCAGCCACGGTACCCTTTCCCTATCCTTTGTCTTTGCGAGATAAAGCGTTTACCCTGTCCATCAATTTTAATTACAAAGTTGGCATTTCACGCTTTTCTCTAACAACATCTCTCAACACACCGCCATTGTTTAGCATCCACCAAACAACACACTTTTTTTTAAAACTTAATTTCATTCAGTTTAATTCAAACACCTTTTGATATACAGTATGTCATTTTGACAAAGGCTCATTCTGGCAGATTAGGTTATTAGTGCGGCATGCGCACAACACTGTAGTGCGGTGTGCAGTATACAGTATATATACTGTGTAGGATGTGTACCTGCTCCGGCTGGTTGGCGTTGGACAGCGGTATGACCATCCAGATGATGTTGAGGTTGTTGAGGGCGGCGTTGGTGGTGAAGGAGCAGGGCAGCACGGCCGGCTGGCCCCGCGCCACCTGGACGCTGCTCTGGGACACGGTGACGTCCAGCGCCCGCACACACACTGCAGGAGATAAGAGAGAGAGAGAGAGAGAGAGAGAGAGAGACAGATAGACAGATAGAGACAGAGAAAGAGACAGTTGGGGACAGAGAGAGGAGAGAAGGAGAGAGGAGGAGAGGGAAAGACATTGTTGTTGAGGCAATCACTGTCACTTATTTATCATTGTTAATTATTGATACAGTTCAGATTGTACACACGCACGTGCCTGTGGTTCGGCCGCGGCGGTGTATTACATGAAATACGTTTGAGTGAAGACAATCTCAGTTCTCAAACAAGAAGAGGACGGGAGATGAAAGATACGAGCAGAGAGCAGAGGGCAACATCTCATTGGGGCGTTCCCAACGGACCGCGAATCGCAAAGCACCAGGGGGAACAATATTTGTGATTTCTGCACTTTTTTCCGTTGACCTCATAAGACGAGGAGTAATAAGCGTGTGTGTGTACACCGCAGTGTACACTCTGCATACACTTAATGAAGCCTTGAGTCGACACGGAGTGAGGAGGCCGATATAGAGACAAGGGCAGAGACAAAACGCTTACCTCTAATATAGTACTGTGTTTTGTATCCACAAAAACCACGAACAAACCCATCATGGGTGGTCATATTGTCAGTGTTGTGTCAACATCTCCCCCCCCCCCCCCCCCCCCGGGAACCTTTTAATCTCCCTAGCGAGACACAAACATCTCAACTCCAAACCCTCAAGGAGCCGGAAAAACATTAGTCCGGTCTCGTCAATCACGCATAATGACAAACATCATACTATTTCTGGCGATCGCTAAAGACATTACCACGCAAATCATGTTAGATATCCCCCTCCCCCACCACCACCACCACCACCGCGACCACCACCACCACTACCACCACCACCCCCCCCCCCCCCCAACCCCCCCACCCTCCATCCTTGATAGGAAGTCATCATATCTGAGCCTGGTGTAAGACATCATAAGCACTGATTCAATTGCTGGTAATTGATGGCGTCCTGTGAATTGCCCTTGTTAGCGCTAATCTGACATGATGACCGCCCGTGACATAAGCCGTCGGTATGTACGCGGCCCGTGGATGGCTTGATATCCCTGACGGATATCAAGACAGATATGGTTTCACAATCACGCCATCCATCACCCCTCCTCCTCACAAACCACGTCTCTCTGACATTTATTTCCAATAACAACAAAAAAATATGTCCTACTACAGTTTATTTTGCATGATCGATCGATGAGGGGCAACCGTTAGAATGAAGGTGCACTCCTCAAAAGTGTGTGTGCGTTTGCGTGTGCGCGTTTGCGTGTGTGTGTGTGTGTGTGTGTGTGTGTGTGTATGTGTCACACTCACGGATGCATTTGGCCTTTGAATCTGCACCACTAACCAATCATATTGTAGCTGACGGGCGGCCTTCTGCCTCCACTCTGTCTGTCAGGAGCCTGCTGGCCATCTGACGCCTAGCGTCTGCTGGCAGACAGCACACACACGCCTGTACACACACACACAACACACTATACCGTCTCTCTGCAGTGTGTGTGTGTGTGTGTGTGTGTGTGTGTGTGTGTGCACGCGTGCATCTCTCTGCAGTGACTGACTGGCAGCCTCTCTGCTACTGTATTATTTATTTTTATTTTTTATAATTTTTATTTATTTATGAATTTATTTTTTATTATTGTGTTGATGTCTTTGCAAGGCTGTACGATGACAATAAAGTTTCTTGAACTTGCACTATTATAAGCAGCTCTTAATAGCACGTAATATGATGAGTAATAAGACACTAGTAACCCGTAATTACACACTTGTTAGCATCAGCGAGTGGCGTAAACAGCAACACACATGCATGGTTACTGCTTTGCTGGTGTGTCCCCGGAGACGTGAAATGTCTCGTCTTTTGGTGATTAGTTATTATGTTCGTCACTTTGATGGGTACTTCATCAAAAAGCCTGTACTCCACTGCACAACAGAGAAGAGGTACAACAGAGAAGATGCTGATTCATTCCGACGGCCCTTTGTGAGACACAAACACAAAGTACATCATTGTACAACTCTGAAGTAAATTAGGTTGAATACGCCCCCCCCACACACACACCCCACACACACATACACACGCGCGCTTAAACAAGTGCTTCCACAGCAAAACGACAATGTTGCTTTGTAAATCTTAACCGTCTCCCTTTTTGCACGAGTCGTGAACGCGCACACGCAGCACGGCACACCGAATTGACTCCCGCTTCCGCTTAAAGACACATCATCTGAGATCGCCGACGTCAGCAAACGAAAAAACAATGATACGGTCAGATCCACACTTTAATCTGGAAAAAAAAATTTAAAAAAATGGTTTCCTGTCCATCCCATGTGGTCCATGAACTGAATCAATCCGTATCCCCATTGGAGGATTAGAGGAGTATTGGGAGTAAGCGGGTGATTCCGGGTCAGGACCTTGAGCATGACCTGGGACCGTATGAGCAGCAGAGAGAGATTACAACTTCTATGTATTGTTAAATCCATACACACCACCAGCGCACTGGATTACTACATATAGAGGGGAGGAGGAGGGGGACAGGAAGTGAAAGAAAGATGGAAGGAAGCTATACAAGAATCAAGGATGGAAGGAAGGAAAAAAGTAATAAAGAAAGTCAGAAAGAAAACGGGGGGGGGGGGGGGGGGGGGGGGGGGGGGGGGGGGGGGGGGGGGGGGGGGGGGGGGGG
>JAOPHQ010003489.1:0-83787 GCA_030340625.1 Merluccius polli | reverse complement strand
TCCACACACAACACACCACACACACACACACACACACACACACACACACACACACACACACACACACACACACACACACACACACACACACACACACACACACACACACACCTGCACTCACACACCCTGTGGTGTTTTTCCCGGAGGAGAAGTGGGACTCTGGGAAACACTGGGAGTCTGGGGGTGGAATTCAGCTCTCTCTCTCTCTCTCTCTCTCTCTCTCTCTCTCTCTCTCTCTCTCTCTCTCTCTCTCTCTCTCTCTCTCTCTCTCTCTCTCTCTCTCTCTCTCTCTCTCTCTCTCTCTCTCTCTCTCTCTCTCTCTCTCTCTCTCTCTCTCCATTCCCAACTGTTTTCCCAATCATCTTTCCTCTTGTTTTGGTTGCACCTTTATGGAACAATATTATTATTATTGGACGTTGCCAATGACAACGACACCTTTTACTGTTCCTGAAGAGAACAATACATGAAACATGAAACCCTCTGGTGATGAATTAAAAGTGACTAAAACGTGTTTCTTTTTTTTCTCCTACAGCTGAGTCTCCCCCGTGCCAAACGCCGCTGTACGCCGCCACTCATCACCACCTGGCGCCGTTCCGCCGCAACAACCTGCTCCGGCCACAAGAGGGCGACCAGGTGGTTCCCTCGTTCCAGAGGCTGACGGTGCTGGAGGGGCACCACAAGCGGCCCAAGCCCCTCCCGCCGCCGCCGCCCGACCCGGAGGAGCTCATGTCGGACGAGGCGGCCGACAGCGAGGTGGAGTTCTTCACCAGCGACCAGCGCAGCCTCCTGCCCAAGAGCTGCGGCAAGGCGGCGCCGTGTTTCAGAGCGGCCAGCAGGGGCGCCCTCAGGGGCCTGGGCCAGGTGAACTACGCCTACCAGGGGGTCCCGGCGGCCGGCGAGGAGGGCGGCGGCGGCGGCGGCGGCGGGGGCGGCGCCGGCTGGACCAGGACAGAGGATGGCGCAGGGCCGACCGGCTGGGGGGCGCCGGGATGCGGAGACGCGTACGGTAACCGCGGGCAACCCCTCCTCCAGAGGGGCGAAGGTTACGAGCAGATGGCGTCCCGGGGGCGGAGGAGCGCGTCCTCCGCTTCCAGGAACCCCGCCCCCCCCCCCCCGACCGCCCGCTCTCCTCCGGCCTGCGGTACCCGTGCCCAGGGAGCGCCACGCCGCCGCCGCCGCCGCCGCCGCCGCCGCCGCCCCCCCAGGACAGGCCGGTGGTCCCCCCCCGGGTCCCCATCCACCCCCCCCCCGGGAGAGCGCCGAGGGGAGACGGCTCCTCCGGCCACGGGCGGCAGGAGGAGGACAGGCCCCCCAGGGTCCCCCCCAGGGTGCCCCTGGTGGCGGCGCGCCCCCCCCCCCCGCACCCCCAGCCCCAAGAGCCTCCCCATCTACATCAACGGCGTGATGCCCGCCACGCAGAGCTTCGCGCCCAACCCCAAGTACGTCCGCCGGGCCCCGGCGGCGCCGCGGCAACCGAGAGCCCGGGCGCCCCCTGCTGACCGGGACCCGCCCTGCATCGTGCCGGTGCTGAAGGACGGACGCCAGGCCAGCGCCACGCACTACTTCCTGCTGCCGCGGCCGGCCTACCAGGAGCGGCTGCAGAGGATCCTCGGCCAATCGGAGCGGGCGGACGGCACGACGGACTCGGGCGATCAGAAGAGATCCTGAAATGACGAATAACCTCACAGCTGCTGCCTTTGTTGTTGATGATGCGCCTCCAGAGTCCGAATGCTGTTCAGGAAGTTGAGTCGTCGTCACGCCGGTCCGTCTTCTGCGGCGTCGGCTGCGTACAGTGATCCAATTCAGGGGGAGCCGAAGACGCCATCTTGGCGTGCATGCAGGCCCTCGGCCGACTGTTACGTGTGCAGTGCACACAAGCCGTCCGTTCTGAGTGAACTGATGAGTCGACTGTGTTTCCTCTTTATTTATTAATTAACCGGTTGTGTGAACAACACATTGTTGGCGGGTCATGTGATCAGCGGATGGATTCGGTTGGTTTTCAGTATTACTGATTCTGGACTTTTTCGCCGACTGGACTGAAACGTTTTTGGACTAAAACGGCGCCACTGAATACGATGAAGACCACCAGACAGGGAAGTGACCGTTGGACAAGCTGCGCTTGGACACAATAACCCAACATGTGATTTGTTTGTGTACTGATACTTGAAATCTTCACTTTGAGATTAGATGATTTTAAAGACTTTGACTGATTTATTTAGCTATTAAAACAAATGGGAAAGTGGGAAGGAATTAACATAATACTACAACGTATGCTGATAATAAAGACCTAATGTCAGTTTTTAATGAGATTTTTAATCTATTTTAATTGTAAAAACATTGCATTTCACCAATTTCCAGAGTGTAATTCATGATAAATCTAATGGCACTTAACAATACCCTGGAAGTTATGTGAAAGTAGTGATGTTATTTTTCTATATTTCATGTTATTTAATGGACTGAACATTAGTTGGATGGTAAGATTTCAATATGCTGCATTTTGTTTGTCATTCTGTTCTCGTATCCTGCAAGTGTGTCAACATCTCATGTTTCATGTTCCCATGTTTCATGTAGCTGGGAGGCTGTTATTTAATTATTACAATTATTATATATGTTTTCCACATTCCGTTAACATTTTAATTTATTCATACTTCACCAATTCATCCGTCAGAGACACTATGCTACTGGTACTCCTGTTGAGAGAGCATGTGGTGTTAGCGTAGCATGCTAACATCCTGTTTACATTGTTACATCAGTGGTTACTGTTCTTGTATTTTTTGTATTCCTGTGATATAATGTGTGCATGTTGTGCTAATTTCAGAATGAGAAGTCTTGAGAAGAATAATGGAATTTGAAGTGATCTATTTATAGAATTAAAATAATTTAATTATGACCTTTTCGATGTTATTTTTATTGTCATCATTTCACTTTCTCCAATATGATTATTTTCTATTATCTCTATATAACCAACTGTTCTTTGCCATCATTCATTTAGGAAAGATAAAAAGGTATGGAAATGGGCCAAGTATAGGGACGGAAGTACACAAATGACTAAAAGGATGCCAAAAACCACACAAAGCAATCATCTTGTGACATTTTGTGGATGTCATTTCTCTTTATCTCTCTCATTTTCTCTTAATTTCACAGCTTTGTTTTTACTAGAACAGGCAAAGTGTCCCAGAAACAAATCAATCCCCATCGAAACGATCCAACTGACAAATCTCATCGTCCAAATAAAATCTCTATTTATTCATTCTCCACATACTATCCATATTAAACAGTTAATCAAATTAAATTTACACAAACACTTAACTCATCCCCGCAAGTCACATCTTTGTGCTTAAAAAAAATAAGTTAGAAAAAAACTACAACAAAGTTTAAACCTTACTGCCACAACAGGTTCTTCATGGTTCGAAATAAGACCTTGTTATTCGACGTTGTGATTTAGTCCTCGGCTCCTCCCACTTATTCATTAGTCATTACAAGCCATTCTAAAATGTAACCCATTTGTGACATCACACACGGGACTCTCCGCGCAGATGTACGACGTCTAAATCGACTCCTCAGTCGGTTTACTCCTCAGTTGGTGCAGTCCACCCCTTTGGTGGACTGCTACCAACTGCTCCATCCGTCACACGTCCGGGTGGACACTCCCGCTTGTGATGTCACACAAAAGTGGTGACACAGCTTCATCGAAATGGCTTGTAATGACTAAATCAACCTCACACCTGGTGGCAACACAGGGGCCCTTTTAACAGAGTGGCTAGAGGTTTTCATAATGCAGCCCATGGGCCTTGGGGTCGTGACCCCTCCTCACCATAGACGCCGCGTTGACTGCTTCGGCTCGTCGCTGCGATACACCAACGTCGCCGCCATATTGGAGACGCCAAGAGTAGCCTGACTTTTTATCCAGTATTTTTATCTTGTATTTGTTTACAGGCCAGTCTTGCCCTCTCCAATATGGCGGCGATGTTGACGTACGATCCAAGGGCCGATGCGGCGTCTATGTACGTCTATGCGCCTCACCGCCAGGCGCGGTTGAGCAGCTTGACCTCGGCGAGCCGCTTGCTGATCATGGTGGCGAAAAAGAGTCCGAAGAGCACGCTGCTGATCAGCATGTAGTCGTAGTCGTCCTTCAGCACGTCGAACTGCTTGGAGGGGTAGACGCGCGTCTGGTAGATGTCCAGCCCGTACGCCACCACCTGCCGCCCCAAACACACACGCACACAAAAGTATCGATATATTAATCGAAAATAATGAAAATAAATGAAATGAAATAATGAAAATAATCGTTAGTTGCAGCCCTATTGTGAATACATGGGTGTGATGTGCAAGATAAATCTAGATGTGTCATTATCTGATTCCCCCAAACAACACTCACAGCAGAAAAGCCACACGTCAGATACCCAACAAGCTGAAATATATCATATCATATGTCATCGGATGCTTTGGCTTCAATATTTGAGATCCTCTGTTTAATTTGGACCAATCAGACTTCAGACTGACCAGACATGTGGACTCCAGGCCAGAGGGGGCGGTGTAGATCCCACGCACCCTGGCCACCGTCTGGTTGTAGTTGATGAACCACTCGCTGCGGATGGGCATCTCCGGCGCATAGGGGATCAGGTTCTCTTCACTGGAGGAAGTATTTAAACACAAGTCAAGCACGAGAAACTGGAGTTAAAATGTAAAAACAAGTCAAGTAAGATAAAAGGTTAGGCGGGTTACGGCCAAAATCTTCTATTCCGATATAGGTCATTTAATATCTCGATAACGAGATAAATCACAATATAGCTTGTTTTCTGGTCATTCAATAAATAAATTGCCGATATAAAATAACCACATGGTAAAGCCTCTTTTTGTGTACTCCTGTGTGAATTAAATAGTTGACAAATGAAAAGTGTTTTTTTTCACACGTTGCACCTTTAAAACCAGGAAAAGACAACACCAATAATGAATATAATATTCATAAGTATGTTTTCATTAGTGTATAATGAACTGATATGTACAATATGTAACACGATATCTAGTCTCATATCACGATGTGGATATAATATCGATATATTGCCCAGCCCTACGTTAGGGAACCCACCGGCTCTGCTCAGTCACTATCTCTGGCCTTCGAGGGTCCAGGAACATCTTCGGCAGGGACAGGATGGCTCCTGACGGCAGGCCAACTGCAGAACGGAGATAAGCAAAAGTTCAAAAGGGCTTATAGGTGTGTTAATGTGTTTATGATTGAGTTTGGTATGGATCATTTTTAACAAAGTAGTACATCACATTCCTAATAGTAAACGCCTATCAGAGCTTGATCCATCAGTGCTTATAAAAATAAATAAATAAATAAAAAAGGGTGTAGTCCAGTAGAGTTGCCAGCATAGTTTTTGGAGCAACACAAAACCAGGAAGCCCTGCAGAGAAAGCGGCGGTCTTAACCACAAGGAGGACAAGGCGGCGGCGGCGGCGGCGACACTGACCCAGCAGGTGGCGGCTGGTGATGCCCTTCTCGGTGAGCGTGGCCTCCAGGGTGGAGATGGAGGTGGGGAAGATGTAGGACTGCTGCAGGACCTGGGGCACGTGGGGCCGGTCCAGCGAGCTGAACACGGTGCTGTTGTACAGCTCCATACCCTCATACAGCTCCAGCACAGAGAACTCGTTCCTCCGAGACTTGCTGCTCCAGTACTTGTACTGTGACAAGACAAGGGAGGGACACAATCCCAATAACGGTTTAGGGCAGCAATTCACGATTATTTTCATCGTCGATTAATCTAAAAATATTTTTTTCTGATTAATCAACTAAACATTTAGTCTGGAAAATGTCATAAATAACAGCAAATGCCATCACAAGTTTCCAGAGTCCAAAGTGATAAAGTGTCTTAAAGTTGCTTACTTTATCTGACAAGCAGCCAAGAAAAACTCAAGTATTCATATTATAATGATCCATGAACCAAACATTTGAATTTCTGAAGCAGTAAATGTTTGTTATCTGCGCTTGATAAACAACCTAAATGATTAAATCGATTTTAAAAATTTGATTTGATGAATGTCTTTGTCAATCAACAAATTGATATTTTTTTACACACCTTTTTATGCAGTAAAACAAATACATAAATAACCAACCAATCAGATTCCTATTAGCTACTCCACACTCGGTCCACTTGCTTTTCAGAAACTTGGCCATGCAACACTTTCTCTAGTTACCCCCAACTGTGATTTGTCACTTGATGAAAGCGCCTGCCGAATGTGAATGTAAAGTAACCATGACGACGACTGCTGCAGACTCACCACCACCCAGTTCTCCGAGTGCACCAGGTGGACCGGCCCGCGGGCCTTGCGCTGCACGGCGTTGTGGATGATGCGTCCGGTGACGCCGTCGATCAGCAGGATGCCCACAAAGCTGCGCTCCGGGTGCGGGTCGGTGCTCTCCGTCACCACCGCCAGCAGGTTGGGGTTCAGGTACTGGGTGGGGGGGGGAATTAAAGGGGACAGCATACTTAAAGGGGCTGTATGTAACACATTTACTGTACTAAATCATAAAATGACTGTGGAGTGTGTGTGGCTGACTGCTGGTTTAAGCAGCCTCACCTGGCCCGGGTCAGACTGATTGGACTCTGAGGCCGGGTGAGGCGGCACACCTGTGGTGCCTCAGTCATTAAGGCACACAGGACAGACCAGCCGCCGCCACGCGCCGGGGGAGACGAGGCTAGCAGGTTACCTTGTACAGCACACTGCGGTCTCCCATCACGCGGCCCTGGGAGTGCACATGCTCGTTTCCCCTCTTCCCCTTGACGAAGAGGATCTTCTGGACCTCCACGGGCAGAACCACCTCCCAGAGCAGCTCCGTGGACAGGTCCTGGGAGACGGCAAAAAAAACCAGACGACTTTTATCGTATGTTTTGGTTTTTTTCAAAATGATTTTGTCTTGACAAATCTAAAAGGTGTGAGGTGAAATTAAAAATGTCTCTTATTTTGAAAGGTATAGTCAGCGATCCTAATCCAGTACACTTATTGTCAAATTCAGCGACTATCTCTTCACGGTCCGCTAGCTGTCCGTTCTGTGTGTGTGCTAAAAAAAATCTGGTTGAATGACTTGTAGCCTAGGACCACCGGTGGGAACGAAATCCCGAGGGTCACTCATCCCCCATGAAGCTCTTCCCCTATGAAGCGCATTAAAGTGTCTTGAGGCTCCGACTGACCGTGAGCAGCCGGTATCCCGCCAGCCGCCCCTGGCTGGGGTCCGCCAGGTAGAAGAAGATGGAGGACGCCATCTCCTGAAGCTGCTGCAGGACGTTCTTAGTGGAGGGAAACGCAGAAACCTGTGGGGTACACAAAATATTATCCAACTAAAATGGAAGGAGTCTCTATGTATACATGTCTGTCCTTCGATTTTCACCCGACAACCGTTTATCCGATCAAAATGAACAAAACACAACATGACGATGGTCATATGGGTCAATGTCAGCCAGGTACCTTGTACTGGTCGTCGATGAGGAGCAGGACCTTGGCGTAGTCCTGGTCCATGATGGGCAGCAGGAGGGACTGGAGGACGGGCTGCGGCAGGGAGGGGGGCGTGATGTGGCTCTTCTTCCCAAAGATGGGGTTAAAAACATGGAGCACGCCAAGTCCGGTGTCCTGGACGACGACAACACAGAGAAATACAATTAACAGTCATGACGGTGATGGCTGTGAAAGAGCCCCTATTGTACCACCAGGTGTGATGTTGATTAGCCATGACAGTCAAAATATACCCTCTAGTGACATCACAAGTGGGAGTGTCCACCCAGATGTATGATGGATGGATCCACCTACCAGTTGGTACAGTCCACTGGATATGCTGGTAGACTGATCTATCTAACAAATTAGCCCTCTTTGAGCAATGGTGGGGGCGCTTCCCACCTTGTCCTTGATGAGCAGGGTGCACTGGGGCGGGTGGGGGAAGTGGGCGGTCGTCCGCTGCACCATCAGCTTGAAGGCTGCGTTCGCCGGCACGTTCTCCAGGTAGTGCTTCCATACGATCGTACCCGTCTTGCTGTCGATGCCAAAGAGCTGCATAGCAAACACAAATGCGGAAAAAAATAATAATAGGTACGTTTTATTTTCTACTTCTGTCCTGTATTTTCTGCAGTGAAACCCACATTTCCTGTCTGGGATTAATGAAGTACTTATATTTATATAACTATATTTCTATATTTATGCTGCTTATCTCATGCAGTTTCAAAACGGTAAATGTTAGGCTTTGTCATTCTACGCCAATTAGTAAGGCTTTTACATCGCAATGTCACATCGCATTGTAATGCATTGTAATGTTAGTTATTATGTTGGTAGCCATGTTTTTTTGGTCATTGTTAAGTAATTAATCAGAAAATTATTATGTCATTATGGGGAGACGTTGTTTGAAACCACCACAGCGTTTCTCTAGCGAGACGTGGCAAAGTTTTCATTTGCTTAGGTTACGGTATATTTACGTTGATTTAGTATTTTACAGAACTACAATTCTCTTGAAGCAGTATTGAGAGGATTCGAGTGTCTGCAACAAAAAATCCCATGATGCAATCTGATGTACAAGCCCTATAGGACGCCATTAAACGCCCATTACAATACACAATTTACAATCCACTCCCTGCTCAGGGAGAAAGCTCAGCCAGCGCAGATCGGAGCAACCTTCTACCTTAAAAAAATAAAACCCACAAAAACGTAAGCTGGTATTTTCCCGGTACCTTTCCCGAGGCGGTGACCATGATCATCATCTTCTGGAGGTTGAACTCGTCCCGGGACAGGGTCTCCATGGTGACGTCGTTCTTCACCTGGCTGCGGGGTTTGCGCGCGTCGTAGAAGAGCTTCCACAGGTGGCCCATCCAGGCCTGCAGCAGCGTGAGCTGGGAGGACAGCCGCTTCAGCACCATGGAGCACAGGCCGTCTGGCGGGACCACACACACACACACATGGTGAGACAAGTAAGGAAATCACATACTTATTACACGGCTACTTACTAAAGAAAGCAATCGTTTGACACAAAACATAACAAAGAACAAAAAGTGATTTTATTGATTTTGAAATTATTTTATTGCTTCTGCTAAAAAATTAAAAAAAACATCAGTTAGATTCTAGGGTTGTAAATGGTGTCCGTAGCAACAGTCCTGTTATCCATAGCAACGGTCTGCTATTCAGAAATAACAGACCGTAGGATGCCGTAATTGACCAATCAGAATCGAGTATTCAACAAAGCCGTGTTATAAGATAAGTACGATGGTAAGATGGTACGCTATTCGGGGAATTGTAGGCAGCATGCATCCCTCTGGATTGGCTTGAAGTTTGCTTATTATACATTATGGTCTATTATTTTTTTCATACATACATTGTATTTACAGACGTTCATGATATACCCATTAAGTTTTATGGAGCGACCAGTGCTCACTAGAAATGAAGCATGATGATGATACCTTGTCGTTTAAATACGCTTACACTTATTTAACGACCAGCTGATTGCTAATCTCTAATGCTAATACTACCTGGCAAGCGTTCATTATGTTTTTCTTATGTACCTTGTTTGGATTATATATAGCAGTATTTGACATCTGATTTTTGTGTTTGGGGTTTAATCAAGGTTTTTCCCCCGTTAGATTTTGGGGGTGTTTTTTCTGTTGACGATTTGAGGGTTAGAAGGTGCTTTTAAATCTCCCTGTGAGGTTTTCCCTTTCGTTAGTTCCTTTGTTAAAAATGTTTATTTAGTGTACAGAAGCACGCAAGTAGAAGAACAGAGGGTTAAAAGGCTGAAAACATGCTTGAAAAGCATGTGAAATCCAACAAATGTAGAGAGCAGAGAAGCTCGTTACCTTGAATGGCTGAATCCAAATGCCGCATTGAAATAAAGGACAAAAAGAACAGAGGAGGATGAACCTTACAGAGCATTAGCATTAGCATTAGAGCATCAGTGTTAGAGAACAGACAGGTCCCCTGGTGGAATCTCCTCCTGGTGACATTAAAAAACTACAGGCCGCTACAGCATATCAGCGTAGACATCATCCTCTGTATAACTACAACTCTAAAACGGTATGTTTTAAATTCAATTCAATCTATTTTTATATAAATAATAAATATTAGATATGGCACTTTACTGAAAAGGTAGGTTGAGATAGATAAAGAGAAAACAATTGTAGTGGATTGAACAAGATAAGTTAAAAGCACAACATTCAAATGTTCACGATACAAAAACATAAATCCTTTTTAGTCAAATAAGAATATGGTTTCTTTACCAGCCTTCTTGCCAAACTCTCCCTCCAGCTCTGCCTGGGTGCCTGTGAGAGGCAGGTCCACCATCTCCATGGTAACCACATCCGAGAGGGCCTCCTCCCTCGTCCACATCACACGACCTACACACCAACAGCACAGCCTCCATGACTCTTCTGAAGTACGACTGGACCTTGTTTTGGTGCTCAGTCGTCTAGTTGAACACTAAAAACGACTAACAGCTAACGTTGTTAGTGTTCATAATATTAATAACTCATTTCCCCATAGAAAAAACATATTGCCCATATTGTAATATGATTTGAATTCCTGTTGAAGCGTGGAAGAGGGAGCTCCTACCTGGCTGCTGCATGAAGGTGAGGGTGTGGTCCTCAGACTGCACCATCACCCTGTAGCCCACAGAGTCGTCCTTCTTCAGGAAGGCCTGGATGTAAAGCTGGAGACCAAAGCACAGCATCATGGAGGTCAATATGGTTATTGGACAGCATATGGTTTATATTAAAAAAGATAAAAACTGCTACTGTATCCTAATCCTTGGCATAACTACGTCGATACAAAAAGAAGAACAGTCTGTTCTAAAATAATTTGAGGAAGAATTGTCTCGCCTTATTACACGGCTTTGTGTAATTAATTAATTATATATATATATATATATATATATATATATATAATTAATTAATTAATTAATTAATTAATTAATTAATTAGAGAGAGAGAGAGAGAGAGAGAGAGAGAGAGAGAGAGAGAGAGAGAGAGAGAGAGAGAGAGAGAGAGAGAGAGAGAGAGAGAGAGTATTATTATAATGTGGCGTGATCCTCAGATGTAAAGTGTGGACTCACCCTCTCTGGTTTCCCACCGTTGGGCTCCATGGTGAAGATAAGTGTGGTGTCCAGCAGTCTGCGTCCAGAGTCTGCACTGTAGAGAATAATAGTGCAGGCCTGGGGTGGGGGGGGGAACATATCATAGGGACTTACTGTGTTGAACAGACTGTTAAAACAAGGAGTGCTTCGATGTTTCCACCAAAGCTTGTGTTGTGTGTGTTCTAAACAGTGAAGATTTTAAGATAACAAATGATTTGAATATGAATGAATATACACAATTGTATTTTATTTCTTTAAACAGATAAAAACTTTAAAAATCCAAACTTAAATTCAAGTAATGACTGTAAATAATATTTAATACAAGTTTCAGGAGAAAAAAATAAAAAATCAAGATGTCCGAAATCTATTCCTAGTGTTATTTAAAGGTGCACAGTCATGCGGGTCTTGAAATGCCTGACCCCCTGAGACACGCACCGTTGTATTCTTGGTTGCCATGACAGCAGCAACGGTTTTCTCACCAGTGGTTGCAAAGGAAACCAGCAGAGACTGGAATGAAGACAAAGAAGGTTGAAAAGAAATCCCCCCCCCACATTTATCCATAAGGTCATCTTGAATGGATGATAGCACACCAATTATATTTGAATATGACAAAAAGGTACATTCTGTTTTTCCAAGTTCTTTTTGCCACTTGAGATGAAATGATGGTGGAAGAAAAGATGGTATTTTAACTTTGAATCGCCACTAGAACAATAAAGAAGACATTACCGCCTATAAAAAGGTGGTGCCTGCATTTATGGTGAAAAGGTTTAGCACATGAGCAGTCCAGTTCATCAAATAATAACTTACGGGCTGGAAATCCCTGAGTGTCACTACTTTATTGTCTTTGAGCTGCAGGAGCAGGTGGTGCTCAGGTCCAAGCTGAAGGAAGAACTCAGAGAGCGGGGCCTGGGCCGCGTTGGGCTGGGTGGAGGTGAGGACCGGCTGGAAGCCAGGGGACACCTCCAGCTCAAGGGTCTGAAACACAGAGACACAAAACCGTGTTAGGATTCGTGTCCTCATCAAAGAGTAAAGGGTATCTGCAACGTGAGAAGAATAACATAATGAATGTCAATGGACTGCAGAATGTTGTTATACGTCACAAATCTTTGTCAGGTTTCCAACATTATTTCCCGTCCCAGTAAAGCAGACATTTGTTTACTATCGGTTGGTTAGGTAGCACTTCCATATTTGATCTCTAGATAACTTACCATTAAAAACCCAATTTTAAACCTTGATTTATCAAAGTAGAAAATGTGTAGGGTTATCAGCTTTTGGATAGTTTGTGTTATGATATAAAAGGGGGGTTGGATTATAGACAACACAATCACTCGCATCGCGAATATCGCGACATCGCATTGGAATGTCTATCGAATGATATAATGTTAGTAGTAATGTTTTATTGGTCATTGTGAAGTAATTAATCATGAAATTATTTGTCATTACGGGGAGACATTATTGTGTTTGAAACTGCCACAGTGTTTCTCATGCGAGATGTGGCGAAACAACGTTACAGTACTACTACAAGTATCGCCAACAACAACTCCCATGATGCATTCTGATGTACAAGCCCTATTGACCATACATTTCCAAAAAACATTTCCGGACTTGAATAGGCTTCCGGCAGGTACCTGCAGGGGGATCTGGGTCATCTGGGAGTCCAGGTGGAGGTCCAGCGTGTACAGCGACAGAGTAGCCACATCCACGCACATCAGAACCCCCTGGCCCACCACCACACAGTTCGCCCCCAGGTCCGACAGCCAGGGAGCTTCCACCGTTACCTGAAATACACATTTTACATGCAAGGGATGATGTACAGTGAGCCGGTGATTATTGCAAAATAAACAGGATAGACAGGATTATGCAGGACCATGACACAAAGCTCATTACACGGCTAAAAAAACCCAAATATAATTTGTATTTTTTTTCTGTTATTCATAGCAGCAGTCTGCTATTCAGAAATAACAGACCATAGAATGCCATAATTGACCAATTGGAGTATTCAACAAAGCCATTAATAAGCATGAAATACATTTCTGAACATTTTTAATTTTAATTTTATACACAGTACTAATAGAATACATTTCTTAAGCATGGCAATGCAGGATTCCAACAAAGAGTAGAACAAAGAGCTATTAATACTAGTAACATAAATAATTTCAAAAAATCAAAAATACTAATTGTTGTAAAGAAAAGAGTCCTTTACCTGCTTAATGATCTCCCCATCCTCAACGCTAAAAGCTACAATATAAATATGGGAATTGGGAACCAGACCCAGAGCATACACTTCCCCATCTCCCTCAGAGTAGACGGCCTGGTACTGAACGCTGTCACTGAGGGGGAACAAAGATGGTCAGTTCACTTTGTCATCACACATTATTACTAGAATGGTGTTATTATAATCACATTTCAAACTAGGCCTTTAGCTTCTGTTTCCTCCCCATTGACTGTACCCAGGGGTTGAAACTAAAATTTTGGCTTACCAGACAACTGGCGAGTAGATGACAATTTTTACTAGACAAACAGATTTTTTACCAGACAAAAATAGGGGCGCTGCGCGATTGTTGACCGGGGGGCCGAGTCGCCTCCTCCCTCGTTCACAACATTCAAACGAATCACGAATGCAGTTAAGTTACCATTCAGAGATCAAGTTACAGTTCAACTCCGACAAACCAACTGGGGGAGGTGATGGTGTTAATAAATGTGTGAATAATAGCAAATACAACATTGTGTCTGTCTGGTTGAATATGTTAACATATGTATTTAATTTGAGTTCAACAGATTTATTTAATGTATGCATAATGACATGTCAGGATCAAAATGCCCCATTCCCCCAATTCAAGGTAAAGTTAGACAAACCAAACGCAGCGGGATGGGGGGGGGGGGGGGGTAGTAGATTATTGGATGTTTAATATATCAGCAAGATAATAGACTTGATTTAGCAATGATGAGTTTTAAAGTTAATGATGTACAGTTGTGTTTATTCTGGGCATATTTTATTTACTATTGTGAAGATGGCCATTGGCCACCCCCACTCAAGACCAAGATCCACCAAGGTGGGGGTCCCGGCCGGGTCGCGTGCAACGAGACAGATTGACGAGACATTCATAGTGGATAGTGGATATTCACGGTCACCGTGAATATCCACTATACGCGAATTATCCGCGTGACATCGCGCCGCCGTGAAGACTCGTTCGCTGGGGGCGTGTTGACTAGTGGATCAATTAGCTCCCGCCCGCATTGTGGTAATGAATCAGAAGGGTCAACGTCACGGCCCGCGCCCACGTCCTGTTTGCTGAATGGTGACCGCGTGGATTCGCTGCGCGAATATTTGCATAAAGTTGAAATCTCCCAACTTTATGCAAATTCAGAAGCGGAGCCAGGCAGCGCCGCAGCCGGCTCCGCGCCGCAAACAATCCCAGCGTGCTTTGCGCAGCGAATTGCTCGCGTCCCATAGAAAGTGAATGGAGGCGGCACTTCGCGCGCGATCATTCACTTATAGTGGATATTCACGGTGAGCGATTGTTGACCGGGGGGGGGGGGGGGGGGGGGGGGGAAGCGGGGGGGAGCTGCGCGATTGTAGACGGCGGTGGGTGCTGCGCGGTCGGGTCCGCGGCTAGTGGGTCCGTTGCTGGCGGGTCCGCGGCAATCGCGCCAAATTTTTAGATTACTCGCCAGAGTGGCGAGTGGTCTTCATAAATTACTCGACAAATACAAAAATTACTCGCATTTGGCGAGTAAAACAGCCTTATTTCAACCCCTGACTGTACCATACAAGCCTTTTTTAAAAACAGCCACATTTCATTAAAAAAAGTACTCGTAGTGAAGGACTTGTAATAATATAGGGGCCAAGTGTAACTGAAACAGCCTATATTGATATTGCACTTACCTTTCTGGAAGGTTCTCCAGCCACTTCTGATGGCCGTTGGACAGGTAGTGCAGCGAGATGGCTGCCTTCTTCAGCACTGCCACGTATCTCACAGAGTCGAGGTGCCCAACAAAGCTTGCTGCTTGGAAACTAAACCCACATCAACACTAGTGAATAACTGGTCCAAAAAAACAAATAATAACAATAAAAAAACAAAGCAACAGCCCATGTGGTAGTCACCTGCCGGTGTCAAGAACCATTTCCCAGTTCAAGCCGCCGACATTTATGTCCCACGAACGGAGAAGGCGGCCATCACCGACCACGAGTACAGCGTCTGGAGGACAACGAGTGGTTAGTATTCTGTCATCAACAAGGGATCTTCAAAAAGACTTCCTCCAAGATTCACCTTGTCCATGCAGGAGCAGACTATCAATGTTCCCCTCTGGCCCCGTTGAGTCCACATGTCGCCAAGCTGAAACAAACCATACACAGTGTTGGTTTAAGTACTACTTAGTATGAACCGCACACGTTTTAGACAAATCATTTCATACACACACAGTTAAACAAAAGCTTTCCTTGGTGAGAGACGCAACTTAAATGTCTGGCATCTGTGTGGTATGATAAGGAACGGGGAAGTTCTCTGAAACAACTGAAGACTATCATCTATTGGCCACTAGAAGTAACATGTGACTGGAAGGAAACCAATATACCACTAATACTCACCAAGGTCTCCAGTTCTGGTATTAACTGAGGCAAACACATTCTTCTCGGTGGCCATCAACACCTTCTTAGATGACTGAACATGCATATCAAATAGGGCAAAGCGAACTTTTCCTGCATATTGCTGCCGCCTGCAAAGAAAAACATTTAAAAGGTCACAAACTCACATTAACACACAACAAACAGAGCATTTGCTGCATCATCATCACCATCTTCAGCATCACCATCAAATGTTGATTAATGAATTTGCTGATAAACCGAAAAATGAATTATGATTTTGATTAAAGCCCTTTGAGACTGTAACTGATTAAGGGCTGTACACAGGAAATTGACTTCATTGAATAATGTTGTGATGATAGCATCAGAGATTCATAGGGGAGATTTCCTCTGCATGTAGATGATCTAAGGCCAAGACTGCTGACTCAGACAACGGCTCATAAGACGACTTACGTCACCCCACTTTGTCTGTGGAAAAGTTAAGTAGCATAATACAAATCCTGCATGAATATACGTCCTTACTAGGGGCCATTTCCACTGAACACCAATACATTCAGCCCGAGAATACGATCCTATACCGACAACCTTCAACACATCTCCTCAGAACAGTGTGGAGTCTTGTGGATGGGGTCATTTAATAACCGCACCACAATACTACGAAGAGAGGGGTCAACAGCTGGCTGAAACGGTACCATCGCTCAGTGAGGAAATACACAGTCTGCAGCAACATTTCATTCATATGTCGATCATAAATAGCGCACATTACATTATGCTGAGACAACATGCAGCAGACTGAGGCTAGCTGTCTGAAGGCAGTGGCAGGTGTGTTAGCATTAGCTTTGAATCCTCCCACAACCAGGCCGCCGGAAGACAGCAGCAAACATGAACCCGCGGGGTCGATCTTACCAGTCAAATTTCCCGACTTGGTCCTCAAAGACAGCACCAGCAAAGTGACACAAAAGAAATACACTAAAACCTCCAGTGATTATACTAATAGCCATTTTAGCAGCGGCTCGCTGGGTCTCCGCGGGGAAGGAGGAAGCAGACGCTCTCTCTGCTTCCGCTTCCGCTTCCGGCGCGGCGCAGCGCCCCCTGTGGACCTCGGAGGACTTATGCATTCATCTCATATTATATTATATTATACGTTATAATAATATTATATATTGTATAATTATATAGAATATTATTCACATAACTTGTGTGTGTGAGAGAGGGTCAGACATATGAGCCATGGCAATTCAAAGCAGGAGATGATAACGTAATTACTACAGGAGATAACTTTCTATTTATTATAACAAACCCATTTTCACGTCCAGTGAGTTGGAAAATAAGTCTGCATCTCATTTGACAAATGAATATGAATCAACAAGGGCCAGATTTATTTTGTCTGGTATCTGTTGAATGAAACCCTACCCCTTAACCCATTTTGTAATTTTAGACCAAACGCTATGACACATATGTTGTGATGCTGTGATTGGTAAGAGGTTTTTTGACTTGAAGCCAGGGTTACTTTGTATATTTTGAGTTTCACATACATTAGACTTTTGTTACCAATACATATTACCACAAAGCTCCTTAAAAGGTTTTTTTCAGATCATGTCTTAAGAGAACCAATAAACCTAAGGGCATAACACCATTACTTTGTTTGATTGTAGGGTCCACCTCTTCCTCCAGGCTGGTTTCCTTCACGAGGGCATTTTCCCGACATAAACAACATATTATATATTCAATACAAACATTCACACTGAAGTCTTTACTTTATTTATTCATAAGTGAGTGAATATCCAGTCCCATATCCAGTCCCATATGATTGAGCTCAAAGCACTTTAAATTGTAAATTTGAATTGCACTATGTCCTTTAAAATCATGATTTTATGCTGCTCTTATAGCATTTTATTTCTTTCTATTCTTCTGTAGTTGTTTTTATTTATTTATTTTATTTTATTTTTTTAAAATTGTATTTCAATTCTTATTGTTTTATGTAAAGCGCATTGAGTTGCCACTGTGTATGAAATGCGCTATATAAATAAAGCTGCCTTGCCTACCAGAAGAAGAGCCACCAGGGCGTCGCTCAACAATTAGGATCCTCCACTAATTGGTTCCGGGGGGACAGCGCCCCCTGCGGCGCACTTCCGATAAACAATTTTTCCTTCCAGCGGTAGTTTCCCCCCCCCCCCCCCCCTTCATTATTTCAAGATGGCGTCGAGCGGAGAAGACGGGGAGCACGAATGGACAGCGGCGGTACGGCCGCTGCTGTCGGCTTCCTACGCCGCTTTCGAAACGAAGGAGCTCCCGCAGCTCGTCGGGTCCATCATCAACAGGTAACCGCGGGCGCGTCGGCGGCCGGCGGCGGTCTGTTGACACGCAAGTAACGGCCAAACCGGCCGCTAACTCGCTAGCCTTCGCTATAGCATGCTAGGCTAGCTACGGCGCTAGCGTTAGCGGCTACAGAGTTAGCTGCGGTTTACGTTGACCTCGACTCACTTGCCTGACGTTAGCTTCAGCCGTTAGCCTCTGTGTGTGTGTGTGTGTGTGTGTGTGTGTGTGTGTGTGTGTGTGTGTGTGTGTGTGTGTGTGTGTGTGTGCACGACACACAACGCACGAGACATCGCAGCCGTTAGTACGTCCCGGTGACGTGATGTTATGGTGGCGGCGGTGTGAGGTCTCCAATGAAAATATGCTTTATCATTAGCTAGCTAACACCAACAGGACCGGGCTAGCCGGCCTGGGGGGGGGGGGGGGGGGGGCGGCTGGCTAACGGACTTCTTAAGCTTTCCGAGATGTGTAGACGCTGAACACGACGCGGGTTTGGGTTTGATTTGGGCCCATATTGTTTTATATCGGTGTTAGTTTGTGTGTTCCTCTGGCCTGTCAACAACAGTGTTAGCTGGGCGTCTGCTAGCCGCCAGGGCGACCAGGAGCTAGACGGTGCAACGGTAACTTTTTGGGTCCGGTGGCCAAATGGCGACTGAATGTTCACATCTGAACACACAACAATCGTTGATTTTGTGTGTGTGTTTTTGTTGTTGTTGGTTTGGGTCAGTGAAGAGTGAAGCAAATCTCTGCCGTGTGGCTGGTGGCTAATGGTGGCTGGTGGTGTGCCCTGCCTACAAGTTGTGACTGGACAGATATGCGTAATAAGATGTGGCACACAGTGGCATCCATCAGCCCCTTATGAGGTGGTGGTGGTGGTGTATAGGGTGAAGCACAGCTGATTAATACTTATGGAGGTTGTGTGGGGCTACTTGGAGAAGTTGGCAGATGTGTCATACCACCATAGAGGTTATGAAGGGGGCGGGTCACAAGGCTGCAGACTATAACTTGATTTACTCTTTGATTTACACATGTTTCGTTTAGATGTGTGTGGCAGGTCGTGTAAAGAAGTTGCGTTGAACTAATACACGGTTGTTGGTTGACAATGAAATCCTTATTTGGTGTTGACTTGGTCCCTTGTTCACTTTTATTTACATGGGTTATTTAGCACTTCTGGCCATCTGCTTTGCATACTCAAAGAAAGCGACACGCAGCTTTTCTTATGCTTATTTTAAGTGAAACGGTGTATTAACCAATGGTATCTAAAGTCTGAATGAGTAATGATAAATTACTCTATGCAGGCTTTGTGTACTGTAAAAACACCTGTAAAAAGGCATTTAGTGGACTTCTGATGAAAGTGCCATCGTTAGAAAACAGTTTTAGTACACGTTTGCTTACCATATATATGTATTTCAAATGTTTACACTAAAACATGTGCAGCAGTTTGTTTCCGATAAAGACATTAGAAATGATACAAGACGGTTGACCGTTGAAGTCTAAAGGGATCGCTGTATATTATGTTACTTGGTACACAGTCCAGATACGACAGAGATTAGAGACTAGAAGTGAGGTTTCACTTCTTGTTGGCTTTAGTACTATTTGTGATCACCGTTTGTGGTCTAATTCAATTTTCAGAAGGATCAAAGAACTCGGTCTGTTCTACACATTTGGCTTAGGTTTCCATTACCCCATAATGCTCAATGATGTAATACAGGGATGTAACCGTTCTTAACTTGGTATGCGTTATGTATGTGGTATAACCTTTAAAACAATATTGATAAGCAAGTTCCCAGGCAATACAGCCTATATTGCTGTCGGCTTTAGTGACATTTTTAAATATGTATTTTAAAAAGTCAAATATTGGCTAGGCCAACATGTACTCCACCTAATGAGCGTCATTCATGGTCCTCTCCAATGGGACACCATATATAAAGTTAACCCCGCTCTTCAGATGGTCCAATGCATATTTAATCATGTATACCATGTTCGTCTAACCTGTTGAGCATTAATGAAAGTTGAGCCTGGGTAACCCGACCCAAGTGGCACTTATTTTCTGCCCGGTGGTGATACGTTAGCCCCCTGGTTGTTTGTGCCACAACCCGATATGCTGCACAGACCTCCATTCGGTTGATGCAAGGCCAGCAGGCAGAAGGTATAGCCATTGGTCTTCAAGATGGAGATGAGACGTGCAAAGGCACCGCTTGTAGGGCAATAGGTCTCTTTCAGGCAATCTGTTAGAGAACTGTGTTGAATGTGAAGCTGTGATCTGTTGGTATCCTGGCAGCATGGCAGCTGTAGTGGTTGGTCACAAAATTAGCACCAGCCAAACGCTGGTACAATATGCAAGTGGCTGGTAGATTTGCTTCACTCCTCCCCACCGCCAAAAAAACAATGGTCATCTATTGAGTGGCTGGTAAAATGTAAACATTCACGACACTAGCCATTTGGTCGATGGCGATTGTTAGGGGAAAAGGTGTAGTCTTATGTTGCATGCATTATTAAATTATCCTTGTTGCATGTTGCTAAACATAAGGGGAGAAACATTATCCAAAACCTTAAGACGGAGGTTAGGAAGGTAGCAGTAGCAGCCACACACGAGCTAAATGTTTGGCAAATGGAGAAAAAAGTTAAAATAATCCTTTCTTCTAGTGCACAATGTTGCACATCTAGTCAATGCTATCAAAGACACATTTCTGGTGTTTATACAATGTTCATTGGGTCTCTTGACTGTAAACATGAAGAACAGCCATTTTCCTGGTTTAAATGTGGAGTAGATATGCACAGGAAGCACTGATTCATTGTTACTGCCAGTTCAGACTGCTAAAGCACAATAACATAGTTGACCTCGTATGAGTATCCAATTATTTTCTTACTGCACAATCACACTCACAGTTAAGCATAAAGATTATCGAGTTTATACGGCTGGTATATTTGTTATTATACCAGCCGCGGGTCATTCTCTACAGCATGATGTGTTCACACATTCATGTCTCCTCTTGCAGTGCACTTCTTTTCTGCTGTATGGAGTCGTTTTGTGGTCCGTGTCGCAGACCGAAGGTAGCTGTGAGCCTTCCAGGCTGAATAGGAGACTGGAGGAAAACAAGCTAACTGTAGAGTATATGTGCCAAACTGCTTGTGAGCAAGTTAGCATTTATGGCTGAAGTAAACAAAAATAGCCATGGGAAGGGCAGAACGTAGTAACAACATTGATATATGGCAGATGTTGCATTTTATCAATGGTCTACTTTTAAAAGTTCATGTGTCATGTGCCACCTTTAAGGCTACAGGGATCTAGGCTAATTGCTCAGACTCTGCAGCAGCGTAGCTTTTTGGGGGCGGGGTTTTGAGAGGGAGGGGTGAGGAGCAGTGTTTTCTTCTTCCTCCAAAATGTAAAATGACTCGAGCCAGCTTGAAATTGCAAATCTTGCATGTTGTACCTTCAAATTCATGTCCAAAATCCAGATTTCCCAGCTATTGCGATTATTTTTACAGATATTGCCATCTGATTAGTGGGAATGATAATTTTTGCATCATAATTTTCATTTTCACTGAAAAAATGATTCTAATCATGATGTGACATTTGTTGGGATCTGTACCAAACAATATAATGGTGTCATCTCCTGTGATTGGATATTGCATATTCGATAATATTTTGATTAACTGTTCAGCCCTAGTTTCTATTAATGATATGAAGAGACATTGTAACCTGTGCTGTGTGTGATGTGACCTGAATATCATGCAGTTTGCATACTGTATCAAGTTAAACCCATGGCAGATTTATTTAATCCATGTCTGTATGCCTCTTTCTCTCTCTCCCTCTCCCTCCTATCAAATGTGTCTGTAGTGTACTGATTTATTTTTTCCTTTCCTTTGCAGTGAATCAGAGATTCTCCACCATGACAAACAGTATGAGCCGTTCTACTCGTCATTCGTGGCTCTCTCGGCCCATTACATCACCACAGTCTGTGGACAAAGTAAGTAAACGCTTCTCTCTCGCCGGCTGTTTGGAGCACCCCTGGGGTTACTTGCAGACAATGTTATATTGAATCAGATATTGTACTTTCGGTTTGAGTAATATGGGTCTGGAGAAGTGTCGCAAACAATCTCCACAATGAAACCTGCATGTTTTTGTTAGCCAGTCTGCACAGTTAAAAATACATTGTCAAAAAAGTGATCATGTATCAAGTATCATGATTGTTATCTTTTCAAGTTATGTCTTGACTGTGTCTTTTTAATCCAGGTAAATTGCACAATTGTTGACGTAATCCTCCTGTGCCTGTGTTTGGTCTAGTACCCAGGAACCAGTTGCTGTCGGTCGCAGCAGCGTGTAAAGTCCTGGTGGAGTTCTCTCTGCTGCGGCTGGAGAACCCAGACGAAGCATGCGCCGTGTCGCAGGTAAGACCAACTGCCAAGGAACAGTTAATTTAATCAAGGAATTGTACGTCTCTGCCTTTTGAATTTGCTGATGTTACTTAAAAGTGGGGAAGGAGAATTATATTAAATAAAAATGCGACATAATGACATCCAGGGCACAAAACAGCGCCCGCCACCAGCCGCAATTCTGGTAAAATATGCAAGTGGCTGGTAGATTTGCTTCACTCACCAGCCCAAAAAACAGTGGTCATTTATTGAGTGAAAAAATGGCGTAGAGTGGCGAAGACGGGGTAAACTTTGAACACTGATGACCTGACTTGGCATTACGTATTTGTGGTTGCTTGCTTAGGTTGTATTATTTTCAAATTTCTGCAGAATCCTCACAATTTCAGTTAGTAAATCGGTTTCACTCCCCCCCCCCCAGAAACACCTGATCCTCCTGATAAAAGGACTGTGCACGGGCTGCAGCAGACTGGACCGCACAGAAATCATCACTTTCACGGCAATGATGAAGTCTGCCAAGTTGCCTCAAACGGTCAAGACCCTCTCAGACGGTGAGTGCATGACGTCACGGCCACCGTGTCCTCGGCTGGTGGGCATTGGTGTTGGCATTGGTGACTTGTTTTTCAAGTGCAAACGTTTGAGCTTTTGAATTGGAAATCCAACGGTCCTGTTCCAATGGTATTTGGAGGCGTGACATAGACTGGCCCAGATGTCAGAGATAATTGGGTCTTTAATATTTAGGTGCTGCATTAAAAAAAAACGCTGGCAATTTTCAATGTTACAGGTTCAATGTCGGCTTTGATTACACAATAAATATCTAACTTAATGATTCAATCCAGAGATGGATCATTTTTACTCCTCATTTTAATGATACTAGTGCAGTGCCCGTTCAAAACGTTGCTATAATGTAACATCTCCAGTTTCTTCGTCTCTCTTTCTTCATGTGTTCTTGAATGTACTGTAGAGAGTGAGCTTTACCCAGCATGCCGTTCGACAGAGTAACAGTTAATATGGGTCCCCTCTCAATACACTACACAGTGTGACGTTAGTAACGCACTACTAATAAATGTCCCGTAGATCTCAAGAGATTGCACTCAACACTGCACTTCCATGGGTCCTCAGCGATACACCCGCCAAGTGTGAAGTCAAACGGATGAACGGTTGTCGAGAAAATCGGACAGACAGACAGAGACTCCTCCATTTATAGTTAGATGTGGTGTCCTTTAATCCCACAGTGGAAGACCAGAAAGAGATGCCCAGTGTTGTGAACCCGGAGCTCCGTCACAAGGAAGTGCAGATGAACTTTTTCAACCAACTGACTTCAGTTTTTAACCCTGACCTCACGACCCTACTATCCTCTCCGTCGGCACCGCACACGCAGGTAAACCGTCTGGGAACACCCTAATCAGCTCTTTCTGGCTTAACCCTCCTATTATCTTTGGGCTCAATTTGACCCCATTCAATGTTTGATGTCTAAATAAATGATGATGATGACATAATTTCTTTTGCTTCATATTTAATGACTTTTCCTAATTTAATGGGGACAACTGGGTAGACATAAAATTAACATGATGAAATGATTTTTAATGTCCTGTACACATTTTTTACGCATCAGTGTTCTTGGGGGTCGATTTGACCCCGGGCTGTTTTAGCTGTAGAAGACTTATAAGAAATATCAACATTTTACACGCATCTGTTTTGGTATTTGATATTGAGGTCACTATAACATGCAATTTTAAAATCTTCAAAAAACTTCCCTCTGCTTGAGGGGCCCTAGCCGAACCTAACCTAAATGTGACCCACTTGCAATCAGTGAAATGTTATGGTGATTTGCATATCTTTCTGTATTCTGGATGTATAGTGTTTAATTTAAAGGGCTATGAAGGTAGTCAACCCAGAAACGTAAAGTACCTGACACATAAACTTGGGTAGCAATTTTAATTATAGTCATTTTATGGAGGTTTAAATTGCCTGGGTCAAATTGACCCCATGGAAAAATGATAATGGGACTGTTAAAGCTTCTCGATTAACCCCCAATGTTTTGTTCCCTTCTAACGTAGGCTGAGAGTGACTGTGATGAGCAAATGACTACAGATCAGGCCGTCCAGGCCAAAATGAAGAATGCCTTTGTCTCTCAGAATGTGTCCAGCTTACAGGAACTAGGTGAGAAGATGGTATTTTAGAAATGTCCTGAGAACACTGGGGCTGCCCCCTAATAGTCGACCAACCCTTATTCGATCGACAGAGGCTTAGTCGAATAAGTTTTCATTATTCGCGCAAAAAGTAAAACATAAAAATAAAACAAGCATCGCAACCGAATACATCCGTGGTCGCAACAAGCCCTGATTTAACTCATCGCTGCAGAAATATTGACCAAACATTGGCTCTATAGAGAGGAGTGCTGCTGCCCGACGTCTCCTCGGTAGGTCTACACCTGGGCAGGTATAGGTCTACACCTGGGCAGGTATAGGCCTACACCTGGGCAGGTATAGGCCTACACCTGGGCAGGTATAGGCCTACACCTGGGCAGGTATAAGCCTACACCTGGGCAGGTATAGGCCTACACCTGGGCAGGTATAGGCCTACACCTGGGCAGGTATAGGCCTACACCTGGGAAGGTGAACACCTAGGTAGGTAGACACCGCTAGACATGCGGGACTAATACCAGTGATCGCGTCTTTAGTTCCCTGTGTCTGATTGCTGTAATCCAGAGCGTGAATATCTTTTGAATATCTAATATCTTAACTTTAAAAAACACTTTTGTATTTTTTAAGACAAGACGATAGTCGCACATCCCTCGTAATTATCCATGAAGGTGAACCCTCCCGGACTAGCTGCACATCCACACGCACCGGACATGAAAATACTTCTTTTTTTTCCCGCTTGCTTGTAAGTAAAGTTGTGTGCAGTTATACGGTTAAATACGATTATTAAAAGTGCTAAAAAAAAACACTTGTCTCCTTCCTGGTTGTTCCGACAACCTTCAGAACCGCTTGGTCCATGCCGTTAATAGGCGGCCCACTTCGTGGGTGTGCTAGTAAAAATGGCTGATTATTACGGTATTGTATTATCTGTAAAGTAGCACAAAGTTAACAGTGTTTCTGTTATAACACTCTCGCCCTGGAACTCAAAACACTTTCTGATGCCCCCAAAAATTAATTGAAATAATTACATTAAAAGTGCGACGATTAGTCGACTATCGGCTTCAAATGGCGACTAAGAGTCGACTAAGAAAATCTTTAGTTGGGGGCAGCCCTAGAGAACACAATACATTTCAAAAAGGTGCTTCCATTTGGGTTTGTCTGTTTTGCTCACTGTGTTTGTGGTACTTCTAGGTGGGTCAGAGAAGCTACTGCGGGTGTGCCTCAACCTGCCCTACTTTCTACGCTACATAAACCGCTTTCAGGACGCTGTATCAGCCAACTCCTTCTTTATCATGCCCGCCACGGTGGCAGACGCCACCGCTGTCCGCAACGGGTAACCACTCTCTTGTTCTGCGCCAGTACAATTTTTAAAAAAAAGAAGACAAATCTCCAGTTTTACGTGACGTTTTATATCAACACGTATGTTTCATATTGTTCAATGTCATGCCAATGAACTAGTGACAGGGAAAAGAGGTGACCCATTAGTCTCTATTATTATTATTATTATTATTATTATTACAAACAATATAGTGAGAAATAACAATACATGTCAGAATAAGACGACAGCGCTCCCTATTGCAGTTCCTAATGCTTGGCTCACATATGGGCTGTGCTGCCCCTCCACCCTGCGCAGGTTTCATTCGTTGGTCATCGACGTAACGATGGCCCTGGACACCCTGTCCCTGCCCGTCCTGGAGCCCCTGACGCCTGGCAGGTTACTGGACATGACTGTACTCGCCCTGAGCTGTCTTTATGCTGGTAGGTCCAATGGACACAACTTCACTGTCACACTTCACATTCATCTACACTCATAGAGTTTAACATGGGTTCATTGGTGGTTATCACTTTGACAAGAGCCACGAGTTTTACTGTTATTGTTTAAGTGATTGGTTGGTCAGTTGCAGTTGCTGATGGGGATTGTGTGATATATATGTTATTGTCTTTGGCATGTTTTGCACTGTTGGATTTTGTGGAATGATATTATGGTAGTATCTTAACCTTTTTGTTTGTTTATACTGTTTTATTCATAATGAATGACATTAACATGATGCAGACTTGTTTATTATTATTGTGAAGTGGTAGTGAATGTAGACTGGACGTCATGATGTGGTGCCTTTGACCCTTTCATAATGGAGTATTTATTTATGAATGAACTTTAACTAACTGTTGCATGTGTTTGCCGTACTCTCAGGTGTGAGCGTGGCTACCTGCATGGCCATCCTGCAGGTAGGCAGTGGCTTGCAGCTCCGCTCCGCCTCCACCGGCACTAAGGAGGAAGACTACGAAAACGACGCTGCCACCATCGTCCAGAAATGTGTGAGTAACATCACTGTGAATGATGTGAGAGTACTGTACTGCGAGGGAGTATCTGGTGGTGTTCCAGTTTAATGAGTAAAACATTTGTGTTTTAAAACAGCTGGAGATCTATGAGATGATTGGACAGGCCATCAGTAACTCTCGCCGAGCTGGCGGAGAGGTGAGTATAAATACAATCAAAACTTTAATAGTTAATAAAAGCAGTTCTGTTATTTAAGTATTTCCATCAACTGATATCTAATATTTTATTTCCAATATTTTTATTTGGCTCCAATAATGATTGAACGATGCACAACAAACAAATGATATATTTTTAATTATTTCTCTATACTATAATATAGGGCTTGTATATCAGAATGCATCATGGGATTTTTTTGTTGGCGGTACACTGCCTATTAAGAGGACTCCAGAGAGTAAATATACCGTAACCTAGGCTAATGAAAACTTAGTTTTGCCACGTCTCACATGAGAAACGCTGTGGCCGTTTCAAACACAACGTCTCCCCATAATGACAAATCATCTCACGATTAATTACTAAACAATAACCAAAAACCACGACTACCAACATAATAACTAACAATACAATGCTCCTATGCTTCCAAAATGGCGGCGTCATTGCGATGTGACGTCGCGATGTACCAGCCCTATACTGGACCATGCTAACCCATGTCTATTCTGTGTCCCACCACCGCAGCACTACCAGAACTTCCAGCTGCTGGGCGCCTGGTGTCTGTTGAACAGCCTGTATCTGATCCTCAACCTCAGCCCCACCGCTCTGGCCGACAAGGGCAAGGAGAAGGACCCTCTGGCTGCCCTGCGTGTCCGGGACATCGCTGCACGCACCAAGGATGGAGCGGGCTCGCCCAAACTAGGCCCTGGCAAAGGGTACGTGTTAACACAATGCTTACATGTCCAAAATGAACATCTGCCACCAGCCAATGGCTGATGGATGTGACAATTTTTCAGGTCTAAAAAATATATATAAATGGCTAAATGCATGACGTGTGCATATATACATATATCATTTTTATCAATAAATTAATAAAAAACAATTGTTTTTACATTTTTTTTCCCCTTAAGGCACCAAGGGTTTGGAGTCCTGTCTGTCATCCTGGCTAACCATGCCATCAAACTCTTAACCTCCCTGTTCCAAGACCTCCAGGTGGAAGCCCAGCACCGGGTAAGACCCACCCCACAAACCGTGAGTCATACTGCATGTCGAAGTGCCCCCGGTGGTTCTGAGTCATACTGCACGCTCGATATGTCACTGTGTGTTGAAGTTTCTGTGTGAAACTGGGAGCATCGTGTTCAGCGCAAGCGAAAGTGAAACCTAAGATTATGACTGCAGATAAGGAAAGCAGTACTTAATTTGATTGGATGCTGGGAAGAGGAAGATGCAAAGCATGTGACAGCCATCTGCTGGTCTGACCGTTGACATCATGAGTTTTAATTTAGTTTACATTGTTTTATGCTTTTTCAATTTTCTAATAACTTAAATAAAATAATAAAATAATTCGCAAATAAATAAATGGCTAAATAAATGCATGTAAAACTAAATTAAGTATAACACCAATCCTAACCCTCCTAGATCATTTAAAAGTGAATTGAAATACAACTCAATTTCCTTCAATGATGTAATTTAACATGTGATGTTTTTGATGCACCACCTCGACGCTGATGACGACAGGGCTGGGCCAGCGACGGTCCCCCAGCTGAGCTCAACATCATGGCTCAGAGCACCTCCATCCAGAGAGTCCAGAGGCTCATTGACTCTGTGCCTCTGACCAACCTGCTCTTCACCCTGCTCTCCACCTCCTACAAGAAGGTGTGGACTCCAGTCACTCCTATGCCTTGTTTGGTATCTGACTCTAGAAGTCTTTCACCGTTGCAAAATATGGGGATTGTGAATTTGATTGATTTGTAGATAAAACTAAAGTAGTCCTATTGTAGCACTGGTTGAGTATAGATTCTCATTAACTGATCTTTTAGGGATGCAACATTTGGTCGATTCATCGATTAGCGAATGGCAGTAAATTAATCAAATCAAGTTTTTATAATCGATTCATCGTGTAGTCATTAATCAAGTACAAATACTAAACATTTGATGCTTGATGCTTCAGAAATTCAAATGTTTGGTTCATGGATCATTATATAATGAATAATTTCGTTTTGGCTGCTTGTCAGATAAAGCAAGCAAATTTAAGACATCACTTTGGACTTTCGTAACTAATTATTTATGACTTTCTAGACTAAATGATTAAGATCTGAAAAATTACTGTTAGACTAATCGACTACGAAAATACATTGATCAACTATGACAATAAAAGACTCGAAGGCAACAATAATTGCAGTTCCAATTAAGTCATTTAGCAGACACTTTTATATCCATCAGGTAGGTAGACGGTGGACTGGGGTTACGACGAGGTGGTGAAAGTGACCAAAGGTAAATGACACCGACCATGTGCTTGGTTTCCTTCAGGCGTGTGTGCTCCAGCGGCAGAGGAAAGGCTCTGTCAGCAGCGACGCCAGTGCCTCCACAGACTCCAACACCTTCTACGAGGATGACTTCAGCAGCACCGAGGAGGACAGCAGCCAAGGTACATTGTACTGTACTGGAACTGACCGAGCCAATAAGAAGTCTCTGCAGGGCCAGTGTTGTGTATTTCATTTTTCTGTTTTTTTTCATTACGTTGTTTTCTATCGTCTTCGAGAATGTCACTCCTTCAGCCCAAAGCACACGCCGCGTGGATTTCAGTTCAATATTTGTAGCATGAACCGAAAAATAAATAGAAATAAATAGAACTGTTTTAACGGAGAGAAGCGCACAGAGCGCGAATGTGGTGAGGCTGTGTTTTTTTGCAATCGCTTCGAATCATTTAAACAGTACATGTGCACATTTTGGCGAAATTGACAATGCTGCGACCGTTTTACTTTCTGTTGTGATTAGAACATTTAATACAATTCCATATATTATTTATGCGTGTTTGTATGGGCTTCATGCTGACATTCTTGATTTTTATTCGGCCATTTTAAATGCAGGTGCAAAGACTAGTTTGCTCAGCTACTTCAAAATTGCCACCAAAAAAAACCGGTCAGGAAACCTATAAAGACTCTGGGCTTATAGACCTGAATGTAAAATAATCTCATGGTTCACCATTTTGAATGTGTCTGCATTTAGTGTAGTGAGTGCAGGTGATCCTGAGGGTGGGTGTGTGTGTGTGTGTGTGTGTGTGTGTGTGTGTGTGTGTGTGTGTGTGTGTGTGTGTGTGTGTGTGTGTGTGTGTGTGTGTGTGTGTGTGTGTGTGTGTGTGTGTGTGTGTGTGTTGATCCCTCAAAGAGCTAGCGTCAGGGCTGAGTTGTGTACAGGAAGCATTGAGAGCGTTGTGCTGTTTGGGCCAGTGTCAGTCTTGTGGTAAAAATCAGCAGCCAGGCCTTTTCTCAGTCTAGGATCATTCAGAGAAGTGATCACCCTGAGGTAGCAGTTGTAAGGGGCCCATTTACACACACACACAATCACACACACAGACACGCACATCCATGCGCCCACTAATCCTAACTGTGCTGCTTCCGTCGCACGACGCCAGTGTAGTTGACAGTGTTGTGCTGTTTCAGCAGAGAGAAGACAGGAGAACCCAAGTGCAGCTTGTGTCTCAGGTCAGCAGTTCTCTGTCCTCGTGGGGGTGGGCGGGGCTACCCAGACCTTGGTGTCCGCATCACTGTCCTAGACCTAACTTTGTCGATGTCGTTTTTGTCGTCGTTGTATGTCACACAAAACGTAGGCTCTTGAGCTGGGGCTTGTTTACCTGTACAACCTAACGGAGCCATAGAGGAACGAGCTTTGTCAAAACCCTAAACACATCCTCAATAATTGACTTGGGCTGAAGCGTTTGTCTCTGGCTCTGACTAGTGTCAAGGATAATACCAGTGGTGTCGATGGATACAAAATCTTGTGTTGAGGGCCATTCTGACATTCAGTGTGGTCGTTTCTCCGCTGTTGTTTGCAGTGGTAATACCTAACGTGCACACTACTATTGTGTCCCCGCTTTCCAAAAGTGTTGGAGATAGAGTTGTCTAATCGAATGGTAAACACACTTCTTTGGCTACAGAAGTAATCCCATGTTGACAACAATTGACATGGGACCATGTCCAAATACACTGGCATTATCCTTTGATGACAAAATGTTCCTGTTATGCTTGTAAGACTTAAGGCTTAGGTTGTATTCACTATGCCACGCCTTGCCTTCACCCAATGAGCTACGGTTCTCTTGTGATGCATGCAGATGTGAATATCAACTTAAAGTGATATTCTTCATGGAATAACATTCGCCTGGTACCTTGCTAGATTCAGATTAACATTTTTCAATAGCCAAGTCATACAAAGTTAAGAGCATCTGATCTTATGTCACCTTATTTTACCGTTTGCTGTAAGTAACTTTCTCCATTTAATGTGCATTTGCTAGTGCCAAAGAACGCTAATGTTTTGGGCTGTTCATTTGAAAGTAGAAGTCAAAAGATTTCTAGAAGCTATAGGTTGAAAACAGAATTGGCTGTGAGCTAATACATGTTAACATATGAACACACTGTCTTCCAAAGGTTGGCAACTACTGTCATTTTCACCCATCACTTTCAACATTTTGTTTGAGTATTTTATATGTTTAACAAATCACATTTAGTTGTAATTTAGTATAATTATTTTAGTTGTCAGTGCAGGGGTATATAAAACAAATGGTAGCCATTGCATTAATCAGCTTGCCGTTTTGCTTTTTGTTTCTTCACCTGACCTCTTTAAGTGGATATTCACCAAGTCTAGTTCACTAGTTATGGCAGTCTTCAGTCTTTTGCTCTTGTCTAGCTGCCATCTGCCCAGCATTTATAGCTGTCCAAATCTAGCTTAAACGCTGATACTACTTGCATTTTGATGTCACCACAGCCACCAAACACCATGTACTGATTTTGTTTTCTTGGCACGTGTGTGTGTATGTATATGTGTGTGTATATATATGTGTATATATACACACATATACATACACACACATCCACACACACATATACATACATACTGCTCAGAGCATCATGCGCTAAACAACCAGTGTGTCCTTCCAGACGACGACAGTGAGCCCATCTTGGGCCTTTGGTTTGAGGAGACGATCTCTCCCACCAAAGAGAAAGTGGTCCCTCCCCCTCCTCCCCCACCCCCTCCCCTGGAGACGTCTCCCCGCCTGAAGAGCCCCAGCAAGCAGAACCAGAGCGAGAACGGCAACATCCTGGCCGGCCGCAAAGACCCGGAACTGGTGAGCTCCTTTTTAAAATGTGTTTTTTATTAAACCTTTATTTAAGCAGGTAAAGACTTATTGAGATTGTTATCTTTTTCAAGAGAAACCTGGCCAAGAGGGCAGCATAAAATAAAAAAATAAAATAAATGGTGTATATTATTTGGACAATAAACTGAAAACCATAATCGTTTTCTCTTGTCTGCCAGTTCCTTGGCCTTGCCTCCAGCATCCTGAACTTTATCACCACCTCGATGCTCAAGTCCAGGAACAACTTCATCCGCAACTACCTGAGCGTATCTCTGACGGAGCAGCACATGGCCACGCTGGCCAGCATCATCAAAGACGTGGACAAAGATGTGAAAGGTAGGCCAGGAGGAAGAGGAACCCAGCCGTGGGCCCACAGACGTAGTACATGTCACATGATGCCATCTATTTACAGAGAGAACGAAAGCTTTGGTAGTGGACAAGGCGGATTGTTCTGCTGCAGCTATTATTATTAGTAGTAGTAGTAGTAGTAGTAGTAGTAGTAGTAGTAGTAGTATATTCAGATGCTGGAGACTCATTCTCAATGATTAGCTGGGCCATGTTTGTTTTCAGGTTCCTCAGATGAAGTGTTCTCTCTGGCCCTCTATCACTTCAACCACACACTGGTGACCTCTGACCTACCGTCTCCAGCCCTGCAGGTAAACAATGTGACTATTTACTTTGCTCAAGCTTTGAGTAAAACCTGGCACAGTCAATAGGGCGTGTACATCAGAAAGCATCATGGGATTTTTTGTTGGCGATTCATATTGAGAGGCCTTGAGAATTGTAGTAAAATTGTTGTAAAATCCTAAATCAACATAAATATTCTGTACCCTCGGCTAATGACAACTTTGTTTTGCCACGTCTCGCATGAGAAATGCTGTTGCAGTTTCAAGCACAACCAGGTCTCTCCATAATGACAAATCATTTCACAATGAATTACTAAACAATGGCCAAAAAAAAGACTACTAACATAATAACTATCAATGCTCCTATGCTTCCTAAATGGCGGCGGTCATTGCGATATGGCTATAATACGTTCATGCATCCTGTATACAATTCTCCCTAACGTTTGTGTGTTTTTGTGTGTTTCCAGAGCACACTGCTTCAACAGTTGGGAGTGGCCCCATTCTCTGAGGGCCCGTGGCCCCTGTACATCCACCCCCAGTCGCTGTCTGTGCTCTCAAGGCTGCTACTGATCTGGCAGCACAAAGCCACGCTGCAGGGAGAGCCAGACGTGCCCGAGTGTATCAAAGTATGGGAAAGGTATGCTACGTCAACTTACTTCATTAACTTTCAGTTTTGCAAATGTCACTATTTCCTCATCTCAAGTGTGATTGGAAAAAAGTATAGTTACAGTATTAAAAAAAACTTGTAAAATATTTAATCTGACGTGTCCACCCCCCTTATTTTCATTGTGAACCCTAATCAAACTACAAGGACCACAATGTAAACAAGTCTTGTGACGATGCTTGCAACCATGTCATTGTCCTTTTTTAAAGTGAATCTAAACTTAAAACCCCCCACCTGGTAGGTTCCTGGGCACCCTGAAGCAGCACACCATCCAGGGCTCGGTGCCCGGCGACGAGGACCTCAACGTGGAGCATCTTCAGTTGCTGCTGCTCCTCTTCCACAACCTGTCGGAGGGCGGCCGCCACGGCGTGCTCACCCTGGTGGCCCAGGCCGTCACCGAGGTGGCCCAGAGCGGCGAGGCCCAGCTGAAGGCCGTGCCCCTCAACCTGGCCCGCCTGCTGCTGGTCTTCGACTACATGCTGCACCACTACTCCAAGCCACCCCTGTACCTGTTTGAACAGGTAGGACACGACACAAACGGGCCGCTCTCACTTATGTATTCGTCTTATGTATTTGTATTTGTATATTGCCACTTGTAATTTTTTTGTTACTGTTACCCGCCAAGGGACTATGGATTTAAATTGTTTGTTTTTTTCTGAACACCGACATGTTTACATCTTGTATTTTTTTTTTACTGTTCCGTTAACGTGCTTTGTCCCTATCGAATAAACAAATAAATCAATAACGTCGCCTGGTAGAGGATTGCATTGACGTGGCCAGGGTTAACACCCATGTTAAGACTGTATGCACTCGGGGTGTTGTAAGAACAACAAAATGGCGACTTATAATACTGGGCTTATTACTGTACATTCATGTCTTTGTGATCAATTGAGGGTAAAACAGGATGTTGTCATCTGCAGGTCCAGTACAACCTCCTGACACCCCCCTCGTCGGGACCCGGCTCGCCCCAGCCGGACGGAGGCAAGCGAGGCAGCCTCCCGCTCTACCACGGCTTCAAGGAGGTGGAGGAGAACTGGTCCAAACACTGCTCTGCAGGTAGGGCCGCGGGTCACATCATAAACTAAATTGTTGTTTTATGAAACGGATAGTTCCGGTCCTTGATTGTGATTGGCTTGAAGCCTATACGCAATACTCATAATAAACACACACCTGTGCCGCATAACAATTCATTTTTAGTATTAATGAGCCTGTATGCTAAAGCCTGGGTGCTAGCCTGTGTTGCTATAGTTTGCATGTCGCAGTGTGTTTATTTTGTGAAATCTTACTAGGTAGTCTATAGTAACTGTTTTAATAACCGCTTTAAGCCATTTGAGGCCGTCTAACACCTAAAATCACTGTAAACCACATCCTCTCATGGCTTATTGCTTAAGGAACTGTTGTTTGTTTTCAGATGCGACGGTACAGCCCAAGTTTTACTGCCTCCTGTCTCCGGAAGCCTCTGAGGATGACCTCAGCAGACTGGACAGCAAGGTGAGACTACCGCTCACAGCAGGTCAGAGGTCACTGGTTTGACCTCTGACCTGTCGTGTGTTTATGTTAAGACCAACAGAAGTTTGTAGGAGATGTTACTCTTGCTGGTTTCATTATATATTGTACATATTACTTTTAACTATTTAATCATTTAGAATACGCTTTTATCCAAAGCAACTTTCTGTGAATTCCTATGCATGTCATTAATGAGCAGGTAGGGGTTAGGTGTCTGTTAAATCTATTCATTTAATATGAATGTGGGGATAAGCAGTTAGCCATGATAACTTGTACTGGTGCACATGCTTAAGACTGGTCTAAGAATTTACATTATTGTGTTTTCTAAAACTAATGGAGACAAGTAAAATGGAAAAGTAATCGTGCAGTATCGTCTATTTCAGTCAACTTTATTTTACTAAATGTACCCTACTTTTACTGTTATTCTATTAGGCACCGAGTTAGCATTTACTCCTTATATGCTTTATATTTATTACTCTATTGTTTTTATTCTTATGTTGTAATTTCTTAGCAATCTATGGCAGGAGAAATTCCTTTGGGATTAATAAAGTTCCATCTTATCTTTTCTTCGCAGGTGTTTGCGAAGCTGTTTAACGGAGCAGTGAAGTACGACGACTTGTATAGCTGTCTCATCTCTCTGCTGGCTGCTGGCTCTCAGTTTGACACGGCCAGGAGGGAAGAAAACAAACCCATCGTCCCCATGGTGAGAGCCTTTTGGTCTTGAAGGACATTGCTATCAAGCTCTGTAAATAGTTAATACAAGTTTAAATTCTTCATTTACCGAACTTTACCCTTGTGTATTGTATGGCACAGGAGGCCTGCTCGCTGCAGTACTACTTCCTGGTCCTGTGGAGGATCCTGGGAGTGCTGCCCCCATCCAAAGCCTACGTAGAGCAGCTGAAGAGCGGCTGCAGCGACCCCAGCGAGAGCGACATCCTCCACACCCTACGCTGGTCCTCGCGCCTCCGTGTCCCCACCTACGTGAATTGGATCAAGGTCGGTTGAGTCCCCTTCCTGCTTCATTTGTGTGTGGAATAGACGAATAGAATAGAAAATTACTTTATTGTCCAGCATGGGCCAGTCATTTGCTCATTGCCCCCCCCCATAAGTCATCGTTTAAAAGTTTAATATTTACTGTTATTTGGCTCAGTGGTTGTTGTTGTGTTCCAGTTGAAGTAATACAACTACAGAGCTTGTGAAATGTGCATTGAGGTGCTGTCCTCCAGGTGTCTGACTGGTGTTTTGTGGTGGTTCAGACCTTTCTGTGTGGAGTTTGTATGTTCTCCCTGTGTTCACGTGGGTTTCCTCCTACACCACAAGAACATGCAAGTTAACACTACTGCCCATAACCGAGGCAAGGGTACTACAACTGGAGTTGGTTGCTGGGCGCTACCCTGTGCTCCCAGCTCCTAGGATGGGTTAAATGCAGAGAAAGAGTAATACAAGTATATCTTATCTTCTTTGTCATCAGGATCATTTGGTAAAGCAGGGGATGAAGGCTGACCAGGCCGCCTCCCTGGTCGAGCTGACGGCAGCCAGGTGCAGCACAGTCAAATATGACGTCGACCTGGCAGAGGAGTACATTGCCAGACAGGTAATGGGGAGGAATCTAATCACACGTATTCATTTGTTTGGTTTGTGCGTTTCATTTTCACGTTCAGTGAAAATTAAAAAGTTTTGTCACATCATGGTACATGGGTACAAAAGAACATTCTTTACCCATGTCCAACATTGCATTATTTATTTATTAGTATTCTCACTGTTGCTTTAGGTATAGCAGACTTGGTTAATCACATAATTTCACTTCTTGGACAGATTTCTGCCTTCTCCGCCGTGGACCCGGGGGCCATCCTGCCACTCCACCAGGTGCTCTCCCTGCAGGCCATCTACACACTGGACGCCGTCATCTCCAAGGTCCAGGTGTCTCTGGACAATCACCTGTCCAAGGTCGCCATGGAGACGGACGCCAACAAGTCCTCAGAGATCACCAAGAACCTGCTGCCCGCCACCCTTCAGCTCATCGACGTTTACACAGCGTTCACCAGGTGAGCCTAACTGAGCTAAACCACGTGCACACACGCACGCATTAGAAACACTATCCAATTGACTACCTTGCTTTTGAGTGCACAATAGGACTATTGCATATCGCATGTTATTTCAAATATATATATTTTTATTAAATGAATGACGATAAATATCGGATTGGTCTATTGTGATTGTCAAAGTCACATACTGTTTCAGTGTCCCTTCGTATTGACGTTCGGAGCAGAGTAGAAAGTTCACAAACTGATTGGCGAAGTCCGGCAAAAACAAATCTAAATCTAAATGACGGTATTATTTTTGTAACAGTGACAAAATGGCAAAGACCAAAAAGATCCTAGAAGACGTACTGAGACGTTTTTAAAAAAAACACCATTTTGGGTTCACTGGCACTCTAAAAAGGGTGACTGACTTGATGATTAGGCATGCAACCTTGTGGTTGGTAATAAAGCTGTTGTTGTGTGCTCCCAGGTCTTACCTGCTGATGAGCCTCCCAGAGGAAGGGGACAACAAGCTGACTGATGCTAAGCTCCAGGGTTACGCAGCGGTGCTCTCCATCGGCTCCACGCGCTGCAAGGCCAACACCCTCGGTACGTTTTAGCTTCAAGGATGATAATGTCAAGGCGGCTTTTATCCATGGCCTCTTACAATGTCTTGGCATAGCTCTTCCAAATGTCTGTTTGGGTGGTACTAGTGACTGCCAAACAAATGGTGATGTAAAATTGCTCGATCTGGTGACACCCTGAATGTATTTCCATGTTCTTCTGCTCATCCTCCATATTTGATGTGGGTTCGCAGGCCACAGTATTATGCAGAACTTGCCGTCGGCTGTGCAGACACTCTGCGAGACCTGGAACAACATACACACCAACGAGTTCCCCAACATTGGCTCTTGGGTATGTGTTCAAATATTTACTTGTAGATGTTGGAAGGAAAGTGGTTTGAGTGAGTTGGATTTTCTGTTGGAAGGTCGTTTAAGGATATCGGTGTGGCGCTCTCACCAGCTGTGTTTTATTTGTGCTATACCTACACTTCCTTAGACATCTGTTTTTACTGTCTTATACTTAAGCCCACTGCCCTTTATCTCATCTCAACATTCACCCTTAGGGCTGCGCAACTAATTGCATGTTAATCAAAAAATCGCTATTTTGGCCTCTGCAATTAGCTAAATGTGAAAGGTTGCAAATAATGTGTTAGAAATCAGATTTCAATCAGATTTTTACGTCTTATTGCTTTTTTAGTTTTAGTTTTTTTTGTATATAGAATATGAATTGAATGGTTTGTGTTGATGGCTCCTCCACAGCGCAACGCGTTTGCCAATGACACCATCCCCTCAGAGAGCTACATCAGTGCCATCCAGGCGGCTCACCTGAGCACTCTGAGCTGCCCATCCCTGGCCCTGGCGCCGTCCCTCAAACACATCCTCCTCTCCCTGGTCCGGCTCACCGGAGACCTGGTCGTGTAAGTCAACTCTGGATCATGCGCACGATCAGCGCTGTGTGTTTACGTAAGGGATAAAGTGCAGCGAGCAGCAAACATTATTTGGAAATAAACCCGGAGGGATCATCCTGAAGGGGTTTGTTTCACAATAATGACCGGCTTACTGGACAAAATCCCACTTATTACACGGCTACTTAATAAAGAAATCATTCATTTGACTGTATGCTTCAAGATAAATTCCTTGTACATTTGTACTGTAGCGAGTACATTTCTGATTCTAAATCAGTAGATTCAGCTGCTCACACCGTGGCCATTCATTGCAGGGAACTATATAAAGTATAACATGACATTTCATAATATAAAAGCCTAGTCTATGAGCCAGCGGGTCTGACTTTGACTCGTGTTATTCTTCCAGCACGGAGGAGCTGAACCCGTCACAGGTGGTGCGGTCTCTGCTGCCCCTGCTGCTGGAGAGCAGCACGGAGAGCGTGGCTGAGATCAGCAGCACCTCGCTGGAGCGCATCCTGGGCCCCGCCGAGTCCGATGCCTTCCTGGCACGCGTGTACGAACGCCTGGTCACTGGCTGCTACAACATCATCGCCCACCACTCCGACCCCAACAGGTATGGCTTGAATCGGTCTGCCACCATCAGATAATTTACCCGGTTACGAAACTAACGCCTAGAAAAATGTAGTTCCCTATGCTTGTTTTTGTTTTGTTTTGTTTTTTTGGTTTTCTTTGCGTTTTCTGTCTGTATGCGTTTTGTATTTATGGTGTTGCCTGTCTTCGCCAGGTCTCCATTGAAATGGATTCTTAATCTCAATGGGACTCTCCTTTTTTAAATAACATATTGTCCTCTGTCTAGGACACAAGCACTCCACTAAACATTACTTCTCAGTTTATTGTAAATTATCTTTTTTTAACATTTTTCATGCATTTGATTACATTAGTTTGGATTAGGTTCGATTAATAATGGATTAGGATTAGAGCATAGAAAACTAGCTCAAGGATTTAATTTGGTTCTTCAAAAACCTTAAAATAGAATGCCTATCAATTTGTAATTGGTGTTCAGTTATGTTAGAATGGCTATCAAGTGTGTTTTTCCTCATGTACATGTTTGCTACTGTGCCAGTGGTCTGGATGAGTCTGTGCTGGAGGAATGTCTGCAGTACCTGGAGAAACAGCTGGAGAGCAGCCAGGTCCGCAAGGCCATGGAAGAGTTCTTCTCCTTCAGGTATCTTCACAACGTCACACAGGCCCCACAGCACTTTCACAGCACAGTTTAATAGCCCTTCTAATAATGTTGTTCCACAGTTAAGTTCACGTTGATGTTTTCTTTCAAATGCCATTTCATTCCATTAGCGGGGAACTCGTCCAAATCATGATGGCGACAGCCAATGAAAACCTATCGGCCAAGTTCTGCAACAGGGTGCTGAAATTCTTCACCAAGCTTTTCCAGCTCAGTAAGTTTGTTTTATCACGATCATTTTTTTGATTAGTCGAATAACCATTTAGTCAAGAAAATTTCATAATTAATAGCAAATGCTACCAGAGTCCAAAGTGATGGCTTTTGTGGAGTTGCTTTATCTGACAAGCAGCCAAGAAAAACTAAAGTATTCATTTAATAATAATCTATGAACCAAATCTTAAAATTTCTGTAGCATCGAGCAGCAAATGTTTATTTGTACTTGATGAATACAAGCAATTAATCGATTATCAAAATTAGATTTGATGAATTTTCTGTAATCGGCTAATCGATGCAGCCCTCTTTTCAGTTTAGATGGGACGTGAAGAACCCTATTCCCTACTCACCCTACTCATTCAGCCGCTGCCCTGAATGAGCTTTACAATGTTGTCTTCTTACCTGCCAGAGTGGAAAAAATCTACCGGCCAAGCAATTGTTTTAATATGTAACCCTGCCTTTTTTTTTACCTGCCAAACGGTCAAATCTATCAGCCATTTGCTGGTGGCAGGTGTTAATTTTGGACCCTGCGCTGAACTTGTGTCCCCTCTCTCTCCCCAGCGGAGAAGAGCCCCAACCCCAGCCTGCTGTGTCTGTGCGGCTCCCTGGCCCAGCTAGCCTGCGTGGAGCCGTCGCGCCTGCGGGCCTGGCTGACCCGCATGACGGCCACGCCCCCCAAGGACTCGGAGCACCTGGACGTGGTGCAGGAGAACCGCCAGCTGCTGCAGCTGCTCACCACGCACATCGTGCGCGACAACAGCCAGGTGGGCGAGGGTGTGTGCGCCGTCCTGCTCGGCACGCTCATCCCCATGGCGACGGACATGCTGGCCACCGGTGACGGCGCCGGCTTCCCCGAGCTCATGGTCATCATGGCCACACTGGCCAGCGCCGGCCAGGGGGCAGGACACTTGCAGCTGCACCGCGCCGCCACCGACTGGCTCACCAGATGGTAAGGGAGGCGGGAGGCTGGGCTGTGGTTTATAACTTCTATAAGTTTGGCTGTTGAGTGGCTGTAAGTGGCTGTTGACTTTTACGTAGGAAAAGGTTAGTGCTGTTATGTTAGATACAGTCAGGAGGCTCATAATGACTTAAAGGGCCCCTATTTTACCACCAGGTGTGATGTTAGCCATTACATGCCAGTCAAAATCTACCCCCTAGTGACATCACAAGGGGGAGTGTTCACCCAGATGTGTGATGGATAGATCAGCCGACCAGCTTATCCAGTGGACTGTACCGACTGGTTGGCTGATCTATCCATCATGCATCTATTGAAACCCTATTCAGTAAAATATTATATAAAAACTTGAGTACTGGGATGTTTCATTATTAAATCTCATGTTTTGTTTGCAGCAAGAAGTACCTGACACAGAAGGATGTTGTGGAGAAAGTGAGCTCGAATTTGACCCAGGGCAAGGTAATCTAGCACTGCTACTATCAAGCCATTGACAAGACACCGCCTTCACCCAGGGCCGCTACATAACGTGTGTAATTCCCTGTCCGTGTGCAGCACGCCAGCATGCTGGAGTGCTCCTGCCACATCATCTCCTACCTGGCGGACGTGATGAACGCCCTGAGGCTCACCAGCGGCCAGAGCTCCTCGGCTCTGCTAGTGGACGGCGAGGAGAAGGCCATGGAGGTGGACTCTGACTGGGTGGAGGACCTGGCCGTGGAGGAAGATGACTCCCAGGCAGAGGACTCTGTAATGAGCGCATGATGCATACATACCATTTAGTCATACACAACATAGCCATAGAGATGTAAAAGAGATGTAAAACACTAAGACAGGAGCAGTAGAGTGAAAAGCAGTTGAGTGAAGGGATGTATTACACTAAGACAGGAGCAATAGAAATAGGAGCAGTAGAGTGAAGAGAGATATTTTATTTATTTATGTGTCATATCTCTGCAAATATACCTCCTTCTCTTGGATATCTTTGTGTGTTCTGTATTGGTGCACCATAACAAGCCCATAGATGTAACTTTTAAACATAACTCTTGACTCTTAATGGTTGTTTGTGTTTGACAGGATGAAGACTCCCTTTGCAATAAACTCTGTACCTTCACCATCACACAGAAGGAGTTCATGAACCAGCACTGGTAACAAATCTCTTGACTGCTTTCTGGATGAAATCATCTTTTTTCTTCTATATACTCTTCTCTATACCCCACCTTTCAGTTGACCTAGCAGCCAAGGTGTTGACTATTGCATTGCATACCACATGTATTGAACGGGATTATGGCACTAATTAAGTCATAATAAAATATATTGGAGTAGAAGCTTCTAATATCCCAACCAATCATTGTAGTTTTACACGTGTTGGATTTTAATTCCATTTAGGGCTGCAACGAATAGTCGATTAATTGATTAGGATATCGACAGAAAATTCATCAAATCAAATTTTGATAATCGATTTAGGTCATTTATCAAGTACAAATACCAAACATTTGCTGCTTGATGCTTCAGCAATTCAAATGTTTGATTCATAGATCATTATAAAATGAATACTTTAGTTTTTCTCGGCTGTTTGTCAGATGAAGCAAGCAAATATAAGACATCACTTTGGACTCTAGTAACTTGTGAAGCCATTTTAGACAATTTCCAGACTAAAAGATCGATGACTTGATTAATGGAGAGGGTTAGGGTTACGGTCAGTTGCAGCCCTAATTCCATGAATACTATGGCATATTGTTTTTCACCACCTTCGTGGGCTCAGCGCGTGTCTCGCCTCCCCCTCGGCAGGTATCACTGTCACACCTGTAAGATGGTGGACGGGGTGGGCGTGTGCACAGTGTGCGCCAAGGTCTGCCACAAAGACCATGAGATCTCCTACGCCAAGTACGGCTCCTTCTTCTGCGACTGTGGCGCCAAGGAGGATGGCAGCTGCCAGGTGAGACCGAACACCTCAGGTCACCATGGGAAGAGGACAACAGCGGTAACTTTGGTTTGCAAATCACTTTTACCCCTCCCCCCCCCCCCCCCCCCCCTCCTCCAACTGACATCCATCCATTCATTTCACCCAGGGTTAGAGCTAAGCCTGAAAATGAAAGGGACCTCATATCCATGTCTGACCCGTGTTTGTTCTTTTTCTTTTGTGTCTAATTGAATGTTGATGATGTATGTCAAAAATTGTAACGCTAAATTAAGTATTTGATGTATTACATGTTTAAAATACATGCAATACACACATATTTTCTCTAACTTTAAACCTAAGTTTTAATTTAAAGTTTAGTGTCTAGAAATGCGATGCAATATTTCCTGATACTGTTTCTACTGTGTTCTTTAGATATTGAACGTTTGCTAGTGTATTAGTTTTGCATTATGTGTCAAGTCTTGGCATTGAAGCGAAAACTGTACACATAAGGCATCTTATCCATGTTGTTTTGTTTATCCATCTCCTCCCCCGTGCCTCTATCCTCACTGCTCTGCCCCTCTGTCCGTCCGTCCCTACAGGCCCTCGTCAAGCGGAGCCCCAGCAGCGGCATGGGCTCCACGCTCAAGGAGTCGTCGGCCTTCCAGAGCGAGATGCGCATGCCGGAGAGCGCCATCCGCCAGCAGAGCGCCTCGCCCTCCGACAAGGGCAAGGTGACCATCTGCGACGGCAAAGTGGACGACGACCGGCCGAAGAAGAGCAGCGTCTGCAAGAGCATCGAGGGCTGCCAGGAGGAGCTGCTGGGCCAAGTGGTGAGTTCATGGAACCGCCATAGAACAACATTGGATATGGACGGAGCGAGGGTGTTTTTATATGGGGCCATATATTTGTATCCTGGTCTTTTGTATTTGCTGGACATTTTTTATTCAGTAAAAAAATGAAATAAATATAGAGTATCAAATGTTGACATCTGCAGATTTTTCAGAAATGCCAGCTTTCGTAATGATAAAAACTTACACAACATAAAGTGATGATATTTTTCCACAGGGAATAGTTTTTTATTTATTCTGGTGCTATTTTGATTAGCTAGGCATACATTTTTATTTTTTTAAGGTTTTACACCTGCAGATGTTTCCCAAATACAGGCATCCTAAAAAACAAAACAAAATGGAAGCATCTTGGCTCGTGCTGCTAGTTGTCTTCTCCTCTAAGTGGGCTCGTCCGTCTTGGCTCAGTCTTCTAGTTTCGTTCCTCTCTAGGTGGGATCGTCCACGGCAGCCCTCATCCTGGACATGCTCAACTTCCTCATGGACGCCATCCAGACCAACTTCCAACAGGCCTCGGCCGTGGGCAGCAGCAGCCGAGCCCAGCAGGCCCTCAACGAGCTGCACACCCAGGACAAGAACGTGTCCATGACTGACCAGCTCATGGTATACAGCCTTTCCTTTACGGCTAGCGGTTTCTGGTGGGAGTTTTTAAGGGCCATGGATTTGTTCAACATCACCTTCAAGTTGTATTTGTCACATACAAAGTCATGTATGTACAACTAGCAGTAAAATGCTCAATTTGCCTGCTCCTTCGACTGTACTTGGATAATGTGATTAAATACACTATATATATATATCTATATATAGATATATCTCAACAGGTAAAATAAAGTACTAGTAAATATAAAATAGAGCCAGTATTCAGGTGTGCTGTATTACAGAGTGAGTGAAAAGTAGTAGTAGTGGCTAGGGTGTTGGGAATCCCCACCAAAAGGTACCCACAGCCTACCTGTAGGCTAAGATGCCCCTACCAACCATACTCAATGATTATAACAGTCTGCCTGTAGGCACCCCTGAGCAAGACCCCTAGCTGCTTCTTGATGACCTTTTATCTGTATATCTATATACTAACTAGATATTCGATAGTTTCTCCTTTCTCCATGCCACTCACACTTTTATCTCTTTCTGATCTTTCCAGGTGCCCACACTTGGGTCCCAGGAGGGAGCCTTCGAGAACGTGCGTATGAACTACAGCGGGGACCAGGGCCAGACCATCCGCCAGCTCATCAGCGCCCATGTGCTGCGCCGCGTGGCCATGTGTGTGTTGTCCTCCCCCCACGGACGGCGCCAGCACCTTGCCGTCAGCCACGAGAAGGGCAAGGTGTGTATGACTCGCTTTCTCATGCGAGACATGGCAAGTTTTCATTAGCCTAGGTTAAGGTATATTTACGTTGATTTAAGATTTTACAGTACTACAACTCTTGAGTGCTCTCTATGGCAATATGGAGTATCGCCAACAAATACATCCTATGATGCATTCTGATGTACAAGCCCTCTAGGCCCGTGGGAATGGCTTCAACTCCCTCTGGTAGATTGAGGCAATGAAAACCTTGAACCATTGAAGCATATTGTGTGTTTGAGGTATTTTATTGAAAGGATGAATAACTATGTAGAAATAAGAAATAATAAGTCTTCGGATTGCAAAAGGGCTGTGGCCTTCAAAATGACATACCATGTGGAGTTAAAGTTAAAAATACACAACATTCATTCGACAACATTCTTGATTCTCACTTACACTGCTGCTTTTAAAAATAGCCTCACTCTGTGAAAACAAACAGTCCAGGCATATTTCAAACTCATTTTTTTAATGGGTATAGGCACAGGTTCTTTTACCACCATGATCAACACTAATTCAACAGCCTTTATCTCCCTCCTACCCTCCATCAGAAAATACGTAATTTGTAGGCCTGGGTCCTTTTGAAACTAACTGTGCTCATGCCGTCTACCTCTCTCTCGGTCTCTCATCTCTTCTTTCTTTCTCTTTTTCACTCTTTCTTTCTCTCTCTCTCGCACTCTCGCTCTGTCTCTCTCCCCCTCCCTCCCTCCTCCCCAGATCACAGTGCTGCAGCTGTCTGCACTCCTCAAGCAGGCTGACTCCAGCAAGAGGAAGCTGACATTGACCCGCCTGGCCTCGGCCCCTGTACCCTTCACCGTGCTCAGCCTCACCGGGAACCCCTGCAACGAGGACTACCTGGCTGTGTGCGGCCTCAAGGTCAGCTGACCGCCAATGGCCCACCACGATTGGTTGCGTCAAATGAAGCATTTAGCTATTGCCTATCTTATGAATGGCACATGTCTAGAGATTTATTTTACTGTGTGTGTAGAAATATAATGGCTATATTTTAAAAACTAAAAAAAGCTATTCATGGGGCATGGGGAAATTTCACTATTCTTCAGTCCGTTTCCATATTGATATTATTGAACAGTTAATATTGCAATCAAATTCCGGCTACCTTCCTATGCACTTCGACACTGAGTTCTGTGTCCTCTCTGCCTAGGACTGCCATGTGCTGACGTTCAGCAGTACTGGATCCGTGTCGGACCACCTGGTCCTCCACCCTCAGCTGGCCACCGGTAACTTCATCATCAAGGCCATCTGGCTGCCGGGCTCCCAGACCGAGCTTGCCATCATCACTGCAGACTTTGTCAAGGTGCTTTCCCTTTACTAAAGTTGTTTTTCTGAAACGCAGCAAGGGGGCACTTTTTTGTTGCATTTTTGCATTGAGTCATTTTCCAGGATGTTGTGCGTTGACTACGGTGTTCAGCCGAAAGGTTCTGGGCTTGATCCCCAATGCCCCAAACTGTCTTTAGGCATCCTGAGACCAAGATGACGAGCCCATACCTGCTACTTAATGACATCTGAATTCACTGCTTCAAAAGCGCCTAAATGAAAAAATGGCAGTGCATTGTCTATAAGGCAGGATTAGATTAGAGTAGGACCAGAAGCACGCGGTCATCCATGTCAAATGTACGGTCAATACATTTTTTTAATTGACATTTCCGCCCCCCTCCCCCTCTGTTCAGATCTACGACCTGTCGTCGGACGCCCTCAGTCCCATGTACTACTTCCTGCTCCCTAGCTCCAAGATCCGCGACGCCACCTTCCTCTTCAACGAGGAGGGCAAGAACATCATCGCCATCATGTCGTCGGCGGGCTACATGTACACCCAGGTGATGGAGGAGTCCAGCAGCGCTCAGCACGGCCCCTTCTACGTCACCAACGTACTGGAAATCAGCCACGAAGACCTCAAGGTACGTACTGCCTCTCTTCAAGGCACAGTGCGTATGATTTTGCTAAAAAAACTAAACTGTAGACTCATACAGAAATAATCCTTCTCAATCATCACTTATGACCCACTAGAAGTGTGTGGTGGTGTCTGCATCTTTACAGACCCTGCCGTCTGCCTGTGTTTTCTTGTTTTACTTTGTTTGGGACGTTAATGGGCATCAACCTTTGGGCAGTCGGTAGCCTCCAGCCAATGGCGCGCAGGGCGTGAGGCGGGACTCGAAAATATATAGCAAGGGGCGAAACACCAAGCGGACAAAGGTCGTTCCAAAATTAGTCAATCTGGGGTTGGCGTTCACCTGCTGGCGAGCGCTTCTGGTGTTGTTCAGCTGGGGAGGAGGGGCCAACTTTGAATGTTGGGTTTACAAACCGCAACCGACAAATCCTACTCATTGTGACTTTAATGATGATAATAATAGTAATGAGTTGCCTTTATGCCTTACAATACAATTTCCATAACGTAGTGTCATCACGTTAAGTCGTGTGTGTTTTGTGTGTGCTCCCACGCCAGGACACCAGCGGGCAGGTGGCGGGCGGCGGCGTGTCGGTGTACTACTCCCACGTGCTGCAGATGCTGTTCTTCAGCTACAGCCAGGGCAAGTCCTTCGCTGCCACCGTCAGCCGCAGCACCACCGAGGTCCAGAGGCTCTTTACCATCAACATCAAAGGGTAACCAACACCTTCGCCACAGGATGTTATAGGCATGATGCGTGTACAACACAGGACATGTTCTAGTCATGATGCGTATACAACACAGGACATGTTATAGTCATGACACGTATACAACACAGGACATGTTATAGTCATGATGCGTAAACAACACAGGACATGTTAGTCATGATGCGTAAACAACACAGGACAGATAGATGCATAATGCGTATTCGCATAGTTAGTCATGGTATGTATACGCAGCCATGCACATACGTAGATGTCCTTTACACTGGGGACATGTCCCCAGCACTTCTTTTTTTAAATGTCGTCGATTTTTAACCAGCCATTGGAAAATTAAAATTAACCAATCTGGAAAACAATAGTGTTTTAATGTATTAATACCATCTTTCAGTCGATCTTCGTCCAATTATGGTCATCAAATGATTTCCTCTTTGTCTTTACACTCTGTTCCTCGTGGTTCTCCTCCCTCGCTGCTCCTCCTCCTCCAGGTCTAATGGGGGCAGCAGCAAGGTCTCCCCGGCCCTATGCCAGTGGTCTGAGGTGATGAACCACCCTGGTCTGGTGTGCTGTGTGCAGCAGACCACCGGGATACCCCTGGTGATCATGGTGAAGCCCGACACCTTCCTCATCCAGGAGATCAAGACCCTGCCGGCCAAGGCCAAGGTGAGAGGTCATTTCGCGTCGGGGTCCGGGGTCCTTTCGCGAAAAAAAAAACGGCTCGCTGTACATTATCCCTTACTACACGGCTTTGTTGAATATTTAATTCTGATTGGTCAATTACGGCATTCTAGTCTTGTTATTTCTGAATAGCAGACCGCTGCTTTGACCAACCGTAGAATCTAGTGGACTTAAATCTAGTGGATAAAATCATTTTTAATCAAAATCATTTTTTGTTCTATTTTGTGCAAATTATTGACTTCTTTAGTAAGTAGCTGTGTCATTAATTATACTTATTAACAAACCCCTCCCCACTAGATCCAGGACATGGTGGCCATCCGCCACACGGCCAGCAGCGAGCAGCAGCGCACCACCATGATCCTGCTGTGTGAGGACGGCAGCCTGCGCATCTACATGGCCAACGTGGACAACACGTCTTACTGGCTGCAGCCGTCCCTGCAGCCCAGCTGCGGTGTCAGCATCATGAAGCCTGTCCGCAAGCGCAAGACGGCCGCCGCCAGTGAGTTAAACACAGGGGAAATAATACATAAATAGAATTTAAAAAATGTGTTGGTTGGTGTTGCATGCAAATGTTTCTGTGGAAACGTGCTAAAAAACAATTGAGACAAAGTCACTGATGTATTAGAGTAGGGCTGCAACTAACGATTCGATTATTTTTCCGATGAATCAATCAAAAGGGCATTAATAATGGAAAATGCCGTCACAAGTTACCAGAGTCCAAAGTGATGTCTTAAATGTGCTTGCTTTATCTGACAGGCAGCAAGAAGAAAAAGTATTTATAATAATCCATGAACCAAACATTTTATTTTCTGAAGCACCAAGCAGCAAATGTTTGGTAGCAAATAATTGATAAATTACCTAAACGATTAATCTATTATAAAAATAAGTGCTTTGATTAATTTTGATGGACTGGATCAATGAATTGAATAATTGTTTCAGCCCTGTATTATAGAAAATGTGGTATAGAAATGGTTATGTCAAGCAGTCTACATAAATGTTGACTAATCTCCTAATGTACACCACAAAGCTGTAAACCTACTCTACAACAATAGATATGATCTTTATTTTCTCAAAACATTAGATTCTAAACGCTGTGCCTGCAAGAATGACATGACTTAATACATCAGCAGCATCACTCACAGTACGCTCCATGGAAACGATTCTCTCCCATTACTCACCATGTGTGTCATCTCCAGCGACGCGGACCTCCAGCCAGGTGACGTTCCCAGTGGACTTCTTTGAACACAACCAGCAGCTGACGGAGGTGGAGTTTGGCGGCAATGACCTGTTGCAGGTCTACAACGGACAGCAGATTAAACACAGGCTCAACTCCACCGGGATGTATGTGGCCAACACCAAGGTATGGATTCAATTTAGATGGGGTATAGGATGGCAAAATAATCCTGAGCTATGTCTAGAAACCGTTATACCTGTATACTGGCCAGATTTTACCTCCTCTGATAATTCTCAAACTTGGCAATCTCTGTCTGGGATAGGTCTGTCATAGGTCCGGGAGATGTTTTCAACTTATTGACCCCTCCCATACAGGCAGAAAGGTTGTCCCCCAGTAGGGCTTGTTTCATTGCTAGGGCTACAATCAGGGCTTCTGAACCTGGGCTTCAGTTAATTGCAACACAAAGAGATCTCCTATTGTGAGCCTCATTTATCAAGTCTTTATTGTACTTTTTCTGAATCCCTGTTGTCTCACCACTGTGTCTGTCCGCTCTGCCGCAGCCCGGTGGCTTTACGGTGGAGGCGGTGAACAACAACAGCTCCATGGTGATGACCGGCATGCGGGTACAGGTGGGCAGCCAGGCCATCGAGCGAGCGCCCTCCTACCTGGAGATCTTCGGCCGCACCATGCAGGTCAACCTCACGCGAGCCCGTTGGTTCGATTTCCCCTTCACCAGAGAGGAGGCCCTGCAGGCCGACAAGAAGCTCTCCATCTTCAGTAAGAGACCACACCATTATGTTTGAGTCTGTTCAGAGAGTCTACACCAGCATTATGTTTTAGTCTGTTCCCTAGTGCTTAGTTTATTTTCTTTTTACTTCCCCTCAGATTCTTTACATGTTTGACCATGTGGATTTGGAAGAATATAATATTGAATATTAATATTCTTGTCATTGTGATCATAAATTAGTGACTATTGAATCTCTTTCTCTGCTCTCCCAGTCGGAGCATCGGTGGACCCTGCAGGCGTCACCATGCTGGACTCCATCAAGATCTACGGCAAGACCAAGGAGCAGTTTGGCTGGCCGGAGGAGCCCCCAGAGGACTTCTCCTCCACCTCCGGCAACAACGTCTGCAGCCCCAACCTCAACCAGGGCAACGGGGCGTCGGACGGAGACGTAGCCACGCCCACTGCCGTCAGCGGCACTGTGCTGGAGAGGTACGGGTCTGGGTCTTTGTGTGGATGTGGTGAGGGTTAGCATTAATACGGCAGCTGTCTTTGTCTGGTGTACAAAGTCTGTTAGGAATGTTCTTGAAAAAATGTCAACAGATTTAAATTTTGTATTGTTTCCTCCAAATCCAAACTACTTTATCCTGATCTATGTTTGAATGTCATATTTTCCTTATAGGCATTTCTTGGAGTACCGTATTGTAGGTTGCTATGGAGAAAGAGAGCTACAGTGATGTATGCATGCTAGGCCCTATGTTAACCGATAATATGTAAATAACAGTAGTGAAGCACATTATTAGGAGCCAGGAGATCAGTGAGACGGTGGTTGTGGGTGAGTGGGGCTATTCTTGACGGTGGATCCTAACACAGTAGCTGAGCAGCGTAGAAGCAGAGCAAAGTGTCTTCTATGCCCAAATAAGGGATCCTAAAACATTTTTAAGCGGAAGTAGACAACTGTTTTGCTTTAACGTGTAATTATGAAGTAAATGTTGATTGCACAGTGTAATGGCTGTAGAATAATGACGCCATCAGCCTTCAGTTTGGTTTTCTATAAGCCTCGCTTTCACTGTGCAATTCTGTCTGTCACCTGGCAGGATGTTTCCCAGCTAATTCATTTTTGGCACAAAGGAAGTGCATCAACCACTCAGTAGTGCCATAGCAGGCTATTTAAACTTTGTTATTACTATGCAATGCACATCGTTTCAATTGCCAATAGTTCCCAAATTCAATATAAAATTATTAAAATTTCACTTTAATTCTTTGGTGTAAATTTGGAAACAAATGCACATGTGTTGTGTTAGTTGCAAGGCACTGAGGAAAACCGAAACCGATTGTCTTTGGGACAGCGGCACTAACAATAATACCAACACTTGCGGGGGGGGGGGCAAAGTTGAAAAGTTGTCTACTTTCACTTTAAGGAACAGAACCATTTGCAAACAAAATGCTATTCATTTTCACAAATCCACAAACAGAATACAACGGCCAGAGATGCAGAAGCAGTCTAGGGGCTCAGCGGTTATCCAATAGGTTATCTAATGGGTTCAGTGCATGGCTATCTCAGTGTCATCTTCTCTCGCATGCCTTCTTCTCTTTCAGTTGACTCATTTACTTCCACTTGTCCTTCTGTGATCCTCACTGTTATTTTGTTTCTTTTTTTCTTTTGCTCCCAAAAAAAACAAAACAAAACACCCCCACAAAATAAAAAGTTGTGAAACTGAGTCCTTATCCACCCTGGACCGGTTAGTAAAACAGCCCTTTTCTCTGCTTGGTGTTTGGATGGCTTTGTGCACGTGTGCCAGTTGTGTGTGTGTGTACATGCCTGCACCTTTTCAACATGCCATTTGTCATTTCCACACTTAAGCATAAGTGCATAAGATAGCATTAGATATTAATTCCTTTTGGTTTTTGACTGTTTGATTTTATTTGACAGTGCAACCATTTCTTAATAAACTTGCATTTGATGCGTTTTGTTGGGGTTTTTTTATTTGGAGAAACTAGCACAGATTGCTAAGGGTTTTATTTATTTCTATAACTGATTTAGAGGAAGTTGCGCATCAGGTGCAGAGCTGACTGGTTCTCTCCTGTGGTTCAGGTTGGTGGTGAGCTCTCTGGAAGCCCTGGAGAGCTGCTTTGCCGTGGGCTCGTCCAATGAAAAGGTAAAACCCCATCTCTTTGCTGTTTTACAAAACATTTCTTCGTCTCTCATAAGTAGCTAATTTTTACAGTCACTATTTAGTCACGTAGCATATTATGCTTTTATCCAAAGCAACTGTGGATTCTGATGCAGTTAATTTAGTAACAGGTAGGGGCAAGGCTGGCCTAACTACACCAGTACAGTTCAGCTGGGAGTTGAACCCCCTAATCAACTACACCTATTTTGGTGGCACGGTAGCACAGTGGTTAGCAGTCACAGCAAGAAGGTCCTGAGTTTGACCCTGGGGGGGGTGGGACCTTTCTAAGTATTTAATTATCTGTAGCCACCACACAATACCCGCAGACATGGTGCCCTCTCTATTCCATAGTATCTTGGTCTTGCTTGAGTTATCTTTGTGTGGTTGTGATCCATGTCTCCAGGAGAAGAACAAGGCAGCAGCGTTGGAGCTGGCCACCCTGCTGCTGTCCATGCCCACCCCTGCAGGCGTGCAGCAGCAGACCAAAGGGCTGCTGGCCAGCCTGCACACCAGCCGCACTGCCTACCACAACCACAAGGTACACACAAACACATACACACATATATATATATACACGCACACACACAGTCCCGCAGAGATGTCAATGTAAGGCCTTACATCTACCAGCCAAGCAATTGTTTTAATATCTAACCCTGAATGTTTTACCTGCCAAATGGTTAAATCTATCTGCCATTGGCTTGGGCAGACCCTGGTGACTATGAGCATTAGTTTACACATGCCTCTCCTGCTCTCTCTCTCTCCTCAGGACCAGTCGTTGCTAGGCAACGCTGTGCAGTGTCTGAACAGCTGCAGCCGCGAGGGCAGGGAGCTGGACCCAGATGTGTTCCAGAGGTTGGTGATCACCGCTCGCTCCATAGCCATCATGAGACCCAGCAACCTGGTTCACTTCACGGAAACCAAACCACCCCAGGAGGCCGGTTAGTAGGAGGACAGAATTACACTTCCGCCCCCCCCCCCCCCCCCCCCCCCCCGCCCCAATGTTTGATATTAACATGCCAGTTTCCCCAAATCACGTTTTATTTTGGTCTAAATGTGTTGGTATGTCCTCTGTGATCTTGAACAGAGATGCCATTTTGTCACTGTCGCTAAAATGTTTGATTAAATCTGTGTTCGAATTCAAGCTGAAACGGGGGTTCACTTCCACTTAAAGGAACGGCCTATAGAAGGATTGCTGTTGTTGTGATCAGCTGTAACAGAGTTGTAATACCTTCTCTCATTTCAATGTACTTTCTTTGATTTAATAGTGTGCATTTGGAGATCAAGACATGGTTAGTTGATATAGCATGTTTGCTATGTTGCTTTTTGCTTGTTCTAGCAGGAACCTTCTTAAATGAGTCGGTTATATTTTTCTAGTCAGTTGTGTTTTCCATGGCTCATTCAAACCCGTTCTGTATTGCTTTAGATTCGGCAGATGATGGACAGAAGTTGGTGGATGGAGAGAGTGATAACTTTATCATGCAGCTCGTGAACAACTTCTGGAAACTTCATGCTCTCAAACCTAAGAACGCCTTCCTGGCTCCTGCCTGCCTGCCTGGTATATCTCATCCCACGACCCACCAGTTTGATCTGTGATGGTGCAACGCTTATGACATAGAAAATAGAAAACCCTTATTGTCAATGTACAGAATACAACAAGGTTAGGAGCGATGCACCTGATCAGTGCACTAAAAGACACAGGGAAGTAGAAGACGCAGGGAAACATCACAAAAACAGCCTCAGTAAACAAACTAACAGCCACAGCCGGCATTTGGCAACAGGTCCTTACATAGTAAGTAAAAAAGATGCATACAATGTAATTTGTGCTAGAGTAAAAGTATATATTGCTCTAAAATATGTTGTTATTGCTCTAGATCCCGTAGGTTTGTGCTTATGGCCCAGGGAAACAAACTGTTCTTAAGTCTGGTGGTCTGTGCTTGTTGAAATTAGGAGGTTTGAGATAATCATATTAATTCTGTTAATTCATATTAAATCTTTCAATTGTTCTTTTAGGTCTGACTCACATTGAAGCCACAGTGAATGCCTTGGTGGACATCATCCATGGCTATTGCACATGTGAGCTGGACTACATCAACGTGGCTTCCAAGATCTACATGCAAATGTTGCTGTGTCCGGTACGTGTTTTCACATGTTATCATACAAGTTTGGTAAAACTGGTCATCTTCGACGACAAACACAGGTTCAGAACCAATAGCAGTTTGTTTTCTAAACACGTCAATCTTGACGATCGCGTAACTATGTGGTGTTTTTGTACGTCATTTTCGCAGGACACCTCTGTGAGCTTTGCGTGCAAGCAGGCGCTGGTTCGAGTCCTGCGTCCGAGGAACAAGCGACGCCACGTGACCCTCCCATCTCCTCCGCGCTCCAACACACCCATGGGTAGGCGTCTCACCGCCAACGGGGACAATCACAAATATAGCATTTTGAAATTTGCATGATGTAATCTGCAGCAAAGCCCATAGCCACATGTTGCCCCGTTTGTGATCGTTGTAGGGCATTTAGCAGACACTTTTGTCCAAAGCGACTTACAATAAGTACATATGTCAGTAGAAAGTAAAACGACAATATATCACTATCAGTACAGCAAGGATGTCAATAGAGCAAGTTTCCAAGTGCACCATAATTGCTGGGTTTAGCTCTCCTTTCTGGTATACAGCATGAATAGCTAGGGTAAGATACTATACGATGCTAAGTACTACTAAATTGCCAGGAAGTACAAACATACAATAAGTGCGTAGGGTTTGTTTTTGTTTGTTTTTTTTGGGGGGGGGGGGGTCTGGGGTAGGTAGACATGAGTGGCATTCAGTGATGATCATTCTAATGCTTCTCATTGTCTTTCTAGGGGACAAAGACTACGATGATGACGACGATCCCGATGACAAGATCCAGTCGTCTGTGATGACGGTGGGGAGCGAAGGCCGGAGACAGAGCCAGGAGCAGAACGAGGTCGACCACGGAGACTTTGAGATGGTGGTGAGCACACAGGAGACCCTCTTAATAAACCACAACATCAGTTACTTTTGTTTGTACTCTGCTGAAATCGGTTGAGAATGGCGGACGATCCAAAGGCCAATGCCGTGTCTATGTATGTCTGATGTATGTTTATGATAACGCCCCTTTGTGTCTGCATCCGTGTCCGCCTCTAGTCTGAGTCCATGGTGCTGGAGACGGCGGAGAACGTCAACAATGGGAACCCGTCCCCCCTGGAGGCTCTGCTGGCCGGTGCCGAGGGCTTCCCACCCATGCTAGACATCCCGCCGGACGCTGACGACGAGACCATGGTGGAGCTGGCCATAGCCCTCAGCTTGCAGCAGGACCAGCAAGGTGTGCATGGTAAAACACGGCTAATGATTCATATTCTTTAATGTTGTAATGAAACGCTAATGTGTTAATCATGCTAACCGGATCCAAAACGAACCCCTGCCACCAGTCGATGGTGGATAGATTTGACCATTTGGCGGGTAAAATATTATCAGGGTTACATATTAGATCAAATTGCTTGGCAGGTAGATTTTTCCCCTCTAGCAGGTGAAAGACAAAATTCAAAAAGTACATTTTGGACCCTGCTCACTAATAATGCTACAATTCACACAAATCAATATTCCACAAATGGTGGTGATGTATTTTCTAACTTTCAATTTTTTTGTTGATGTAATCTATAAAAAACCTTAGTCAAAGGGTGAAAATCGCCCATGTGAAGTCAGAGCGCTAACATCCACCTCATGCGTTGTCCAGGGAGCAGCAGCAGTGCCCTGGGCCTCCAGAGCCTGGGTCTCTCTGGCCAGGCACCCAGCTCCTCCTCGCTGGATGCGGGCACCCTGTCGGACACCACCGCCTCCGGTGAGCCCCGACTTTTAGACGTGTGTTGTCTCTGTGTTGTCGGTGGAGGAAATGAGAGCCTGATGAGGGTGACGGCCGCGTGACACGGCTAATGTTTATCTGTCCTCTCGGTGCTTTCAGCCCCGGCCTCGGACGACGAGGGCAGCACGGCCGCCACGGACGGCTCCACGCTGCGGACCTCCCCGGCCGAACACGGGGGCAGTGTGGGCTCCGAGAGCGGAGGGTCGGCCGTCGACTCTGTCGCTGGAGAGCACAGCGGTGAGGGGCCCACTGGGGGAGACGGGATACTTACTTAATCCTCTTGGTTCCCTGTGGAACATAAGGCTGCGACTATCTGCTTCCTCGGACAGGATAACACTTTGTTGATCCCAGAAGGAAAATGCAGGTGTTGCAGTAGCCAAAGGATGGCACAAAATCAAACAAGATACCGTAAAATAATGGACAATGAAATAGTCAGTCTCCCTATGTGCTTTATTAAAATATTAGCGGCCGGTAAATCACGATCACGATTGATGTTGTTTCTGTTAATATTGCTTCTGAAACTGAATCATTTTGCCAAGTTTCAGCCTTTTTTTTTTTCTCTCACAAAATAGTGAAAACAATTCCAGGTGCTTATTAAATTGTATTTTTGTGCATGTTCTGAGTTTGCCGTTTGTGTTGTGTTCCAGTGTCGGGCCGGAGCAGTGCGTACGGTGACACCACGGTGGAGGGCCACCCCGCGGGCCCCGGCAGTGTCAGCTCCAGCACGGGGGCCATCAGCACAACCACGGCCCAGCAGGAGGGAGACGGCTCCGAGGGGGAGGCGGAGAACGAGGGAGACGTCACCACCAGCAACAGGTCAGACTCCCCACACCACGCTGCCGCCACCATAATACTATAGTGAATAACGGTGATAGGGCGGTCCTATATGCTGTAATCTCAATAATAAAACACCAACCTCATCTTTCTGATTCCTGTCTTTTCTGCACTCTGTCCAGTTGTTATTTTTTGTAACATGGTTGTGCAAACACTTTTTGTAGTTTTTTTTTTATTGTACTAGTGCAGGGCCCGTTCAAAATGTGCCTGTTCGGAACGGCCGATTACTTACCGGTCTCGCTGCTTGCAGCTTTCTGGAGAACAACTTCACACGCGACACTGCACTTACTTGGGTCCTCAGCATTACAGCCCCCCCCCCCCATTAACACGTGGTTTGGTTCCCCCTGCAGGCTGCACATGGTTCGCCTGATGCTGCTGGAGCGTCTGCTGCAACATCTGCCGCAGCTGCACAATGTGGGCGGGGTGCGTGCCATCCCGTACATGCAGGTCATCCTCATGCTGACCTCTGACCTAGACGGGGAGGACGACAAGGACAAGGGGGCCCTGGACGACCTGCTGGCCCAGCTCATTGCTGAGCTCGGCATGCACAAGAAGGTAAACGGCCGTTAATGTTGTGATGTTCAAGGCATCGCTTTCATGCTTGATGTTTGAACCTTCACCCTTTGTCTGCAGAAAAGCTTCAGATTCTATTTAAAATATTTAGGGGGGCATCGTAAGGCATGTGGTTTTGCAAGGGACAGGAAAAGAAGACGATGTAGAATATCACATTCATAGACATTTAAGACAATCATAGACATTTAAAGGGCCCCTGTTTTACCACCAGGTGTGATGTTGATTAGCCATTACAAGCCAATCAAAGTCAAAAACTTGCCTCTAGTGACATCACAAGTGGGAGTGTCCACCCAGATGTATGATGGATTGATCAGCCTACCAGTTGGTACACTCCACTGGATAGGCTGGGTGTTTTTGACTGGCTTCACTTGATAAAAACATCATGTTGAAACGGCTCATCAGGCAAAGTGGCACAGTGACGGTATATATTGCGTTGGATATTTTTGTGACTGGAATAAAACCAAACTGCCTTCTGTTGAGTCAGAAGGTTCACCCACCCTTTCTTTCCATTGCGTTCCCAGGACGTGTCCAAGAAGAACGAGCGCAGCGCCGTCAACGAGGTGCACCTGGTCATCATGAGGCTCCTCAGCGTGTTCATGTCCCGCACCAAGTCCGGCTCCAAGTCCTCCTCTGAGGTGAGTCCACCACAGGTCCGCCTACACCTGTCCACCGGCTGCTACAGGCCTTCGCACAGAGCCTCTCTCTGGTCCTGTTCTTGTTATACTGTCCAGTAGAGCAGTAGACGATGTATTATACTGGGTGGAATGGTTGCTGCAGTAGGAGTATTTTGTTGTCCACATTCAGATTTCATAGTTTGATGTATGAAATCAATAGAATATTAAATAAATGTTTCAACTGTTTTATACAGCGCATTAATGGATTCCTTTAGGCATGTCATACAACCTCAGCAGCCTCAATCAACTTTATTTACAATTTTAGCTGAGGTAGTCACAAATTAACGGAGAATATGAGATGGGTCAGACAATATTCTCTGTGCTCCTCAGGCAAACACAGAGAATATTCTCTGACCCATCTCATACACTCCACAACGATATATGAGCTCTTACCCCATAGAGATGTAGAGTAACCCAACGCAAACTCATCCGCTTTAAACATTTCGTGCCTCCCTCAGTTAAAACTTGGAACTGTCAAGATTGCATTTGTTTCTAAGAAGAGAACTGGTCCCCTCCTCTCCCCTCCTCTCCTACCCCAGTCGTCGTCCCTGATCTCCAACGCCACGGCGACGGCGTTGCTCAGCCTGGGCTCTGTGGACTACTGCCTCCACGTCCTCAAGTCCCTGCTGGAGTTCTGGAAGAGCCAGCAGGGCGAAGAGGAACCTGTGGCCGCCAGCCAGCTGCTGAGGCCCCACACAGCCACCTCTCCCCCGGACATGAGCCCCTTCTTCCTGCGACAATATGTCAAGGTAGGTACCGACGTTGTCCTGAGACGATCCTCTCAACGTTACTCCCATCTTGTACTGCCTTAGTTACATTACTGTAGTTTATGTGTTGAACCTGAAGCCCCTCTATCGTCAAATACACTAAGATAGATATGTTTTACTGTATTTTATCTTTCAAATTTGTGATCTTATATTTCATTTAATTCAACTTTATAGCTTCTTTTTATTCAATATTTTGGTGTCAATTGTGTCCTGATTGGTTAACTGATGTCACCGGGGCTTCACAATTCTTCACTGTGTGTGTGTGTCTCTCTCTCTCTCCAGGGCCATGCTGCTGATGTGTTTGAGGCGTACTCTCAGCTCCTGACGGAGATGGTGCTGAGGCTGCCATACCAGATCAAGAAGATTGCCGACACCAACCCCCGCATCCCGCCGCCGGTCTTCGACCACTCCTGGTTCTACTTCCTGTCGGAGGTAAATGTTACGGTTGGACAGACTTCTAACGCATGCAACCTATTCAAGGTCGCACTTGTTCAAAAACTTCCATCCCAGAGACAGTTAGGAGTGTTAGGTACCCAACAAATCATCACTCGCCAAGCAATATAGTTCTTATATATAGTTACAGCAAAAAGGCTAGCATACAGGCTTCAGCATACAGGTGCGTTAATAGTAAAAATTAATTGATATGCGATCAAAGGTGTGTTTTTGTAGTAGTAGTAGTAGTTTAGTAGTAACGGCTTTGAGCCAATCAAAATCAAGGACCGGATCTATCAGTTTTATAACAACCTTTCCTTATCAGTGTGTTTCTTTCGTCTGGTTTTTCTTTTTTAGCAGTTTATTTTTACATGAATAAAAAATCGTCCCAGCATTAATCCCTACTCCTTCCATCCACTTACCCCTCCCTTCCCCCCCCATCCCTCCTTCCAGTACCTGATGATCCAGCAGACCCCCTTCGTGCGGCGGCAGGTGCGCAAGCTGCTGCTCTTCATCTGCGGCTCCAAGGAGAAGTACCGGCAGCTGCGGGACCTGCACACTCTGGACTCCCACGTGCGCGCCATCAAGAAGCTCCTGGAGGAGCAGGGCATCTACCTGCGGGCCGGCGTGCTCACCGCCACATCGGGATCGGCGCTGCAGTACGACACGCTCATCAGCCTGGTGAGTGGAGCTGTCTGTGGGTCTGTCTGTGTGTCTAACTTTTGCTGTCCATCTCTGTCTCTCTTTGTTCGTCTTTCTGGCTCTGTCTTTGTGTGTCTCTTCTCTCTTTTTGTCCGTCTGTCTGTCTTTTTGTCGGCCATGTCTCTGTCTCTCTCTCTCTGTGTCAACTTGAGCATGCTAGTGTTTTGGTTTATCTTAAGTCATGTTGGCAGACCTTTTGTTAAACTCTTTAATAGGAGATTTTAATGAGGAAAAACTACATTTTGGGATCGATGTGTGGTATATTTCTGGTGTGTTTGTGTTGAACTTTCTGTCCCATCTGTAGATGGAGCACCTCAAAGCCTGCGCTGAGATTGCTACTCAGAGGACCATCAACTGGCAGAAGTTCTGCATGAAAGATGACTGTAGGTTAACTTAATTGTGTTTGTGTTAAAGGTGCTGTGTGTAGAATTTAGTGGCATCAAGTGGAACGGACTTGGCAGAAATAATATTCATACTTTTTTTGTTATTAGTGTATATCGTGTTTTCGTTACCACCAAGTCCTACACACTGCACCTTTTTAAAGGAAACCCAATCGAGACTTGGAACCTATATATATGATCTATCACCTATCGTTTTGTCATTTTCACTCCATTTTAATGTGTGTTCTTCCTCCCCAGCCGTGCTGTACTTCCTGCTGCAGGTCAGCTTCCTTGTGGACGAGGGCGTGTCTCCGGTGCTCCTCCAGCTGCTCTCCTGTGCGCTGTGCGGCAGCAAGGTGCTCGCCACCTCCTCGTCCTCCTCCTCGGGGGGTGGAGGAGGAGGTTCAGGAGGCGGTGGGCAGACGGGGGGCTCCCAGCCCTCCCAGACCAAGTCCTCCAGCAAGAAGAGCAAGAAGGAGGACAAGGAGAAAGACAAGGATGGTGAGGAAACCACACAGCCTCATCATTGGCTGGATAGTGTAGTTGCCTCGGGCAGCGGCTCTATTTTTTACAAATGTACTCCCCTATAAGATATTTATTTCAGCCAAGTACCCCCTTCACCAGTACAAAACATTTGGGTCACTTTGAATAAAGACAAGTCTGCTATGGCTAAAAAGGATTAATTAAACTAATTGAAGAGATTAGCGTTAATAATTTCCAGAATTATAGATTACAGATTTTATTTATTAAAACAACCCTCCACTTTCTGTGAATCAGGACAAATTTGGGACACTTATTTTAATATGAATAATATTGAAGCATAGAAAAATAACGAAGACGCAGCATGCTTGTACGTCACCCTGTCCTTAGTCTAAATGAATGATATCTGTGGGGGGTCTCGTTACAGGTGAGGGGGTGGCCAGCCAGGAGGACCAGCTGTGCATGGCTCTGGTGAGCCAACTGAACAAATTCGCCGACAAGGAGACGCTCATCCAGTTCCTTCGCTGCTTCTTGCTGGAGTCCAACTCCTCTGCTGTACGCTGGCAAGCCCACTGTCTGGCTCTGCACATCTACAGGTACTGTTCCCTCCAAAGACATCTACTATATTCTATATCTATAATATTAGGGCTGCAACTAATGATTATTAATTTCATGTGGTTCCTGTGGTGTTACTACAGGAACTCCAGTAAGTCTCAGCAGGAGCTGCTGCTGGAGCTGACCTGGGCCATCTGGCCCGAGCTCCCCGCCTACGGCCGCAAAGCCGCCCAGTTTGTGGACCTGCTGGGGTACTTCTCCCTCAAGACCCCTCAGACCGAGAAGAAGGTATGCTGGACAGTTTGCTTTCATTTTTATTTTTAACCGTGTTTAGTTTTTCTTTCTTTTTATCAACCTCAACATTAAACGTTTGATTTTATTTTTAACTGTGTTCAGTTTTTCTTTCGTTTTATCAGCCGAACATTGAAGATTGGTGTCCATGATGTATTTTTTATTCATTTACTCATCAGTAAAACCGGCCAAGCCATCAGCCCGTTCTGAACAAGCACATTTTGAACGTTTTGAATGGGCACTGCACTAGTAATCATAAATTGAATTTCTCTTTCTGTCCCTCTAGCTAAAGGAATATTCCCAGAAAGCTGTGGAGATCCTGAGGACACAGAACCACATCCTGACCAACCACCCCAACTCCAACATCTACAAGTGAGCAGTGACGTACACATTCTACTTGTATTATACCGTGTATTTTCTGATAACATGCACGGCTATGACATGATCGTCTAATCACCGGCCTTACTTGTAAGCTATGACCTATAGTTTTACAAACTAAATAACAAAATTCAATTTGTAAATCTTTCAAGGAACCTCATCACTTGACACTTGGCTACTCAATGCTTTCGTAGACGATGTTAATAATTGTGATGACTCCGCCTCACCCTTTGTCCTTGTTCCCCAGCACTCTGTCTGGTTTGGTGGAGTTCGATGGTTTCTTCCTGGAGAGTGACCCCTGCCTGGTCTGTAACAACCCTGAGGTCCCCCTGTCTGTGAGTCTCCTTCTGACATCAACCATCCGTCTATAGGGCTTGTCGGGGTGTGCTGGGTTTCTATTATAATACTTTTTTTTAATTTGTCCACAGAACATCAAGCTGTCCTCCATCAAAGTGGACACGCGCTACACCACCACCCAGCAGGTGGTGAAGCTGATCGGCAGCCACACCATCAGCAAGGTGACGGTAAAGATCGGAGACCTGAAGCGCACCAAGATGGTGCGCACCATCAACCTCTACTACAACAACAGGACCGTGCAGGCCATCGTGGAGCTCAAGAACAAGTGAGTCGTCGGTTAGCTAGGCCTACAAAGAATTTATATTATTATTGTATTGTATGTTATTATATATAATATGTATATAATGTGTATTATTTTGGAATATTCATGAATTATTTAAAATTTGAGATATGTATCCATCTTATAATCTTATGATTATTATTATTATTTCTAATGCATCTGTTTTCTCTGAGTTACTATTAATTATATTGCCTGAAATTACTTTGATATATTTATCACTGGAAAGTTTATATAGGAAATGCCTAGGGGGAGGAGCAATTGCAGCAATTTTCAAAAGGCAGGAAGCCGGGCAGGCTAGGTAGTGGGAAGGACAACAGGATCGGTGTTTTTGTGATATATTTATTATCTTGGATTGCATTGAGAAATAAATGTTTCATCATAACTCGACCGGATCGTCCGGAAGGAACTGTTTGTTGAAACCTCCCATGCCTTTTATTGGCGATATTGGAACTTTTAATGTACCTCTGTTTAAGATTTAGTATCTCGTGATTACTTTCTGCTTTCTGAAGCTATGCATCCCTTTACCTTGTTCTTCCAGTGGTGAATGTCTTTCAGAAGCTTACCTGTGACCATGTAGATGTTTTGATTTAATATTCCAGCAACAAATATTCCCATTAATTAGAAAATCAGTATTTTACAGCACCAACTCACTCTCTTTGAGTAGAATGAAGACATACACTAAAGAGTTTAAGGTCCAGGTAGTATTTAACAGCCCCCCTTATTCCTCTCCTTCATCTCCCCAGGCCCGCCCGCTGGCACAAAGCCAAGAAGGTGCAGCTGACCCCAGGCCAGACGGAGGTGAAGATCGACTTGCCGCTGCCCATCGTGGCGTCCAACCTGATGATCGAGTTCTCCGACTTCTACGAGAACTACCAGGCGTCCACCGAGACGCTGCAGTGTCCTCGCTGCAGCGCCTCGGTGCCCGCCAACCCCGGCGTGTGTGGAAACTGTGGCGAGAACGTGTACCAGTGCCACAAGTGCAGGTGAGCCTCAGATGTTCCCCTCTGCGTGTACCTGGAGAACACTAGCGATGACTTGCAGCTAGGGATGGGATGGTATAAGCTAGCTTTTTACCGCAGAGCACAATACACAACACTCACATTAAGTTGATTGTGGTGAATTTCCATGATCGTTATTATCGTGAGTCAGGATCATCATGAATATCCTCACATGAGTGACTTCAAAAAGCTGTCGAGCTTGCCAACATACAGCCCTATATTGATTTCCTGATTTATTTTAAATTCGCCACAAGGGGGAGCCAGCATCTTTCCAGTCGTTCCAAAATCCTAAGCCTGTCACCGTGGCTGAAGGCTCTGACTCTGACTTTGTTTTTCACGGAAAAGGATGTTCACTAAAAAAAGATGTGTGCTATCTGCAATAAAAGTCAAGTCAATTTTATTTGTATAGCCCTTAATCACAGTTACCGTCTCAAAAGGGCTTCACAGGCCACACATTTTACGGCCTCCCCTAACCCCAGCCCCCCAAAGGGCAAGAAAACAACTCCCTGGATTAAGGAAGAAATCTTGAGAAGGCAGCAGAGTGGGACCTTCCAGGGATGGTTAGGAGTACAATGGGTGCCACGCACATAATATTACAGCAGGCATCTAAAATACAAAGAAAATAGGAAATTAATTTGTCCATGATGATGAGGTGCTGGCTGGTGACCAGCTGGTAGCTGTCCAGTACAGTGGCTGGACGTCCAGTCGTGATCACAGCAACACCCTAGGACAGACACATAATTGTGGTTAGATGGGACACACACACACACAGCAGGGGAAGGCTAGTGCTGGCTAACGGGTCGATTTAGCTGTAATAAGAGCTGAGGCTCACTCCTAGGAGCTAAATGACCGCGTAAAGAGGTTGGTTTTGAGTTTAGTTTTAAATGTATCAACAGTCAGCTTCCCTGATTACGGATGGCAGCTTGGGCTTTTCTCAGTAGATTTGGGTCAACCAGATATTTTGTCATAAAACATACTTGTGGTCTATTGCATCAGGTCCATTAATTATGATGAGAAGGACCCCTTCCTGTGCAATGCCTGCGGTTTCTGCAAATACGCCCGCTTTGACTTCATGCTGTACGCCAAACCCTGCTGTGCTGTGGATCCCATCGAGAACGAGGAGGACAGGAAGAAGGTAAGACCCAACTCTCGGGCCAAAATACCCACCATTGGAAACCTCTCTTGGGCACCCAACCCAGATACCCATTGCCATGTCATCTTCCTAGTATGTCTGAGTGGACTTGTGGACTTGAATGTGTCCTGCGTGTCTTTCTTGGCAGGCTGTGACCAACATCAACACTCTGCTGGACAAGGCGGACCGGGTGTACCACCAGCTGATGGGCCACCGGCCCCAGCTAGAGAGCCTCCTGTCCAAGGTCAATGAGGCGGCGCCAGAAAAACCTCAGGTCAGTCTCTCACTACAATAACAGGCGGCAGACAAACGCTTTATACTGCATCTTCATGTTTTTATATATGAAATAAAATGGAGGTGGTCACCTTAATCAACTTGCATTATTTCACCTCTTCCTCGGTCCTACCTCATATTTATATATTTATATAGATTTTAAATGTATGTAGATTTTTATGTTTATTTGTTTTGCTGTACAGTTGTATTTTTAACTTTGTATTTCATAACCACTTAACAAGACAAATTACATGTGGGGTCACTCACCTGGCAACACATCAGTTCTGCAGCGAGTTTTTACATTTAAATGGGGCTGCCCAGTTATTCTCCAACTCTTCCTCTGCATGTCCTGCAGGACGACTCTGGAGCGGTGGGAGGACTCGGTGCCACGTCGGCCAACGTGAACCGCTACATCCAGCAGCTGGCCCAGGAGTACAGCGGAGACTGCAAGACGTCCTTCGATGAGCTCTCCAAGATCATTCAGGTAAAGAGTTCCCTTTTCCTCTGGGGATGCCTCCTTTCTTTTTCATGCATGTTGTTTTCATGAAAACACATCTTGTGTGGAGGAGCACACGGCCAAACGCAAGGACAACATTTTAACCCTTTGAGATTTTTACAAATAGCCAATTTTTCTACATTTTGAACCAACCTGTACTCTGAGGTTTGAATAAAATGCCATTTGTCTGTTGGATTGTACATGAAAACCCCTTCTGCAGATATTAAAAGTTTAGTCTTGAATATCATTTACATGGGTCTTCAATATGTTTAAGACCCTATATGAGAGGAAAGATAATAAAATGAAGATGATTATGATAACTGGAAACGATCACTTCATGCGCGTGCAGGATACTTCACTTTTGTTGTCAGACAAGCAGCACTGCTGAGATATACTGACAAACAAATAACAATACAAATACTTTTGTATAACAATTCCAGGTTGAGGACTGTTGTTTACCTATACAGTGTGAAATTGGGATTAAATTGTGTAGTATTAAAAAGTCTTAAATTGTACTGGTTGAAACCTGCAGATACCCTGCCTTCACCCTCTGAACCCCTGTGTGTGTGTGTGTGTGTATGTGTGTGTGTGTGTGTGTGTGTGTGTGTGTGTGTGAGCAGAAGGTGCTGGCGTCTCGCAAGGAGCTCCTTGAGTACGACCTGCAGCAGCGCGAGGCGGCCACCAAGTCGTCCCGGAGCAGCGGCGGCCAACAGCCCACCTTCACCGCCAGCCAGTACCGCGCCCTCTCCGTTCTGGGCTGCGGCCACACCTCCTCCAACAAGTGCTATGGCTGCGCCTCGGCCGTTACGGGCCACTGCATCACGCTGCTGCGTGCGCTCGCCACCAACCCCGCCCTCCGGCAGATCCTGGTTCTCCAGGGGCTGATCCGGGAGCTGTTTGAGTACAACCTGCGGCGCGGCACAGCTGCCATGCGGGAGGAGGTGCGCCAGCTGGTCTGCCTCCTTACCAGGTGAGCCCTCACCTCGTCAGTCTACCGCACCTGTTGTAGAGTGCATCCATTTGGGGCTATCAACTAAATAGAAACATTGTGCTGTAGTACAGTTGGCAAAAGGGTGAGGATGGGTGTTAAGGAAGTATTAAGTGACATCAGCTTAGTCAGTGAACCAAACCAGCAAGTGTAAAGTTCTGGGTTTGAGCCCCAATGTCTGCAGTTTACATGTAGACATCCTTGAGCAAGATGCCCCTACCTTGAGTCTACCTTGGGCCTACCTTGAGTCTACCTTGAACTAAATGACCACCTAAGCGACCTGCATCTCAGTTCACTGTCACTTTAGATGAAGGTCTACTCAACCATTATAATATCATGCGATGTTGACTGTTTCCAACACCTAGCTCTATGTATATGCTGGGCTCCACCAGCATTAAGTAAAGATTTTGTTTTCCTCTCTTCTTCTTCTAGGGATCACCCTGAAGCCACTCAGCAAATGAACGACCTCATCATCGCCAAAGTTTCGTCTGCCCTCAAAGGTCACTGGGCCAATCCCGATCTGGTATGATATTGACCAGCCCGTACTCAACCGCACCGCCGTAGTCACATACCTTCCTACTTTGATCTGCAACTGCTGCACATTAATTTCCCTGGGGATAAATAAAGTAATATCTTATCTTAAGAGAAGCTAAATAGGCAGTGTGTTTGTGTGTGACGGTCCTGGTTTCCCTTCTTTCACAGGTCAGTAATCTGCAGTACGAGATGCTGCTGCTGACAGACTCCATCTCTAAAGAGGGCGGATGCTGGGAGCTCAGGCTACGTTGTGGTACGTTGGTCATATATAGATTTCACTTATTATGTAACGTCCAGCGATCTGATTTTGCGGATGAAGTGGCAGCGCATTCGCCGGCCGGTTATTTTACAATTTAAAGTTTAAGTGAATCTCTATGTGGCTTAAGCTGTAACCCCACAATGTGTGACTCACTATTTCGCCCTTGCAAACATCCTTGTAAGTGATCTTTCCATCTCCCATCCCCGTCCAGCCCTCAGTCTGTTCCTCATGTCAGTGAACATCAAGACTCCTGTGGTGGTGGAGAACATCACCCTGATGTGTCTGAGGATCCTGCAGAAGCTCATCAAGCCCCCAGCGCCCACCAGCAAGAAGAACAAGGTACACGCCACGCAGCCATTGGTCCTGGAGCGTCACATGAACCACTCTGAGTAAAACTAGAAACGAAGGAATTGGTATTCATGTGAAATCTTGAAAGGCTCCAGTTTAAATTGAAACGCACTCATTTAAATGTAAAACAGTGAATTCTATATCGTACAATACTACAATATATTTGTATGCTTACGCAACAGTGTTGTAATTGTGTGTATATAGGATGCTGCCGTCGAGTCTCTGACCACAGTGAAGCCCTACAGCAATGAAATCCATGCCCAGGCTCAGCTCTGGCTCAAGAAGGACCCGAAAGCGTCTTACGAAGCCTGGAAGAAGTGCCTCCCAGCTCGATGTAAGTGGAGCTTTCTGGAAAAAACGTGTACTATTTAGTCTATTTTATCCACTTGTCATTAATGTCGTTCATGAGCAGGGAGGGGTTGGGCTTATAGCTCAGGGATGCTTACAGGTAGAATGTCCCAAACAAGAGCATTGGGTTTCGAACCCAGAACCTTTTGGCTGGGAGTCAAGCACCTGAAACAGACTTATAAAGAACCCTTTTAAATGGCCTGCCAACGAATACCTCATGTCTGTCAGCACTTCTAATCTAAAATCTCATTGATTCAAGTGATTTTGGGCTACAAGATCAGAATGTGAAACAGTTGACCTGTGTAACGGATGGGCGTGTCTTCTCCCCTGCAGGCCAGGAGACGGTGGCCAAACCCCAGAGTAAGGTGGAGCTGCGGAGGCAGTACCTGCTGGAGAAGTACGTGTGGAAGTGGAAGCAGTTCATGAGGTCCAGGACCGAGGGCCTGTTCCCCCGCCTGCTCAAACTCAGCCACAACAACTGGCTGCGACAGGTGACACCCGTTTACCACGCTTACAACTCACTGACTTCTTCTCGAGTTGTGTATACAAAGATTACAGACATGAATTGTCATCATTGAGCTTTCCATGATAAAGTTGTTGATGCTAAAGTTTTACAAAATGAATACAAGATAATGTGCTAGTGTTCACATTAGATTTCTCTTTTAACAGGGAATCTTTGTAAAATATTTGTAAGACTTTTTTTTGCAAATACAGAGGTCAAGCTGACTTATTCTGAGGTCACGATAATTCCTATGCTCTGTGCACTGTTAGTAATGACAACGTGTGTGTGTGTGTGTGTGTGTGTTGAAGGTGCTCTTCACGCCTGCCACCCAGGCAGCCAGACAGGCGGCGTGTACCATCGTGGAGGCCCTCACCACCATCCCCAGCCGCAAGCAGCAAGTCCTGGACCTGCTCACCAGGTAGGACTCCCAGACCTATCCGGGGAACCAGACCAATCTGCCAGCTCATATTTTTTTTGCAGTGGCAGATGCGTCTGACCCCTCCCCCTCCCGTTCAGACAGATATACAGCCGACTTGGCCCGGGTCAGGCCATTGAGGCATTTTCGTAAACAACCAAGATAGCTGCCGCTGATGTGTCTGTTGAATCCGCTATCGCGACAGTATTAAACAAACGGCCGGACGGTATATTTTCTCTAAAAGAAGAACAAACGACTGCACTTAAAGCTTTTGTTGATGAGAAAGATGTTTTTGCCGTACTTCTGACATGATTCAGCAATCAAAGTTTAATATACACATTTCATTTTGATAACAATGCTTGTCTGCTTTGTACAACCTATGATACTGTGTGTGTGTGTGTGTGTGTGTGTCAGTTACCTGGACGAGCTGAGTGTAGCAGGGGAGTGTGCGGTGGAGTACCTGGGTCTGTACCAGAAGCTCATCAAGCCAGCACACTGGAAGGTGTACCTGGCCGCCCGGGGAGTCCTGCCCTACATTGGCAACCTCATTACCAAGGTTACTAGACGCTCCATGAATAAATATACATATACCTGTTGGTGGATGTTTTTAATCCAAGTGACTAACAATACCGTGAGTGTTCATGTTCTTAGTATGACCATATTGGTGCCATAGTCCATACCTTCATGAAAACATTGGCAATAGGAACACCCTTGTGTAACTATTGGTGATGATTGTGATTAAACCCATGTATATATTTTTACACGCAAATTAAGCAATCCGAATTGCAATGGTTTATCCTTCATTTATATTCTCTTAAATGGCAGCAAACAGCGCATTTAGACGCCTCCATTTTCTTAATGTAATCTAAAGTGGCAGAATACCAAGTGTTATAGAAGCAGTTATTCATGAGCAGTATCTCTCTCTATCTCTGTGTAGGAAATCGCCAACCTGCTGGCTCTGGAAGAAGCGACGCTGAGCACTGACCTGCAGCAAGGCTACGCCCTGAAGAGTTTGACAGGTATGTCTTGCTATAGGTTAGTATGGACGGGAATCGGCAGGGACCTCACAATACAATATTACATTATTTTCTTTGACTTTTGAGTATTGTGGAAGCAAAGAATCCCGACACTTGCATGAATCGAAAGGTAAAATACGTGAGAATCCCGGGAAAAATGGGAGGGTTGACGGTATGCACTTAACCACCAATTGCTGAGATAAAAAGTTGAATGCTTTTGTTATACTTAATTTAATTCATGACACAATGTGAACTCCCCCAGGGCTACTGTCGTCGTTCGTGGAGGTGGAGTCCATCAAGCGTCACTTCAAGAGCCGGCTGGTGGGCACGGTGCTCAATGGATACCTGTGTCTGAGGAAGCTGGTGGTCCAGCGCACCAAGCTCATCGACGAGACCCAGGACATGTTACTGGAGATGCTGGAGGACATGACCACAGGTGAGTGGGTGGAGTCTTTCCTTCAGGTGGGTGGAGTCCTTCACAGGTGGGTGAAGCCCTTCCTCCAGGGACCGACTGACAGAAATATTGATTAAAAACCATCCCTGGAAGGAGGGATTTCTCGTCTTTGTTCCTTAAGATTCCTTGCCTTGGATTTGGAGAGTTTTTCCTCCTCTTTTAGAGAGCTTAGAGTTAAGGGGTGTGATTAAAATGTGGGCCTGTGAAACCCTTTAAGACTAACTGATTAAGAAATTAAATAAAATGCACTTGACTGTCAGGATGTTTAGTTATATTTTAGCACCCATGTTTCTGTCCACAACTAAATTTCAAGATCATAAGACAAATAATGAAAACATCAACTCGATTTGATCTTCAACAATTGCCCTCCTATTTTACAGTAATTGCATTTTAGGCTTAGTCCAGGTTTATGCTAACCTTAACCTATGAACTGTTAAACAGTTTTAAAGGTAAATTAGTGGTATTCACCAATGAGCGCCCCAACTATTTACACACGTATGTCCATCATGCTGTCCACAGGAACAGAGTGTGAAACCAAGGCCTTCATGGCGGTGTGCATCGAGACTGCGAAGCGCTACAGTCTGGACGACTACCGGACGCCCGTGTTCATCTTTGAGCGACTGTGTAGCATCATCTACCCTGTGAGTTTACCTCACCACACACGCTTTACACACCCCCTCATCAAGACATTGATCACATCTAATCACGAACATAAAACAAAGCTCAAACCACAATGATCTCAACGATTAATTGATTATAAAAAGTGGATTCAATAACATTTTCTGTCGATCGACCAATTGTTGCAGCCCTAGTTGGGAGTATTCGCATCTTTGGTCACGGGTCCCAGCTCAGTCACGTTGGGACCAGGCTGACACCCCCTTACCCTCGTCTCTCCCCTCTACGTCCTCCAGGAGGAGAACGAGGTGACGGAGTTCTTCGTGACCCTTGAGAAGGACCCCCAGCAGGAGGACTTCCTGCAGGGCCGCATGCCCGGGAACCCGTACAGCAGCAACGAGCCGGGCATCAGGCCCCTCATGAGGGACATCAAGAACAAGATCTGCCAGGACTGTGACCTGGTGGCCCTGCTGGAGGACGACAGTGGCATGGAGGTCAGAGCGCCGCCAGATCCTCACCATGCGTGACCAGGCCCTGTAGACTACAGATGCATCCGTCAACCCCTTAACTGCATTTAGATATTAGATACTGATTCCGATACCAGAGCCCTTTTTTCTTTATTGTTATTATTATTATTATTATTATTATTATTATTATTATTATTATTATTATTAGTGTTGTTGTTGGTATTATGTTTAAGGTGAGGTTACATGAGGTGATAGTAAACCACACAGCATTTATTATAAGAGCAAAATTATACAGACAACTGCAAGGTTTTCAAATTGAATATTTATTCAATTCAATCGAATGAAAGTGCAAGAACTGTAGAAAAGGTGTAGATTTTAAAAAGTTTGAGAAAGGCTGCTATAGACCTCATTCACTTGGACTAGTATACTCAGTGTTTAAAAACTCACAAGGATGTCTTTCCCCCCTAGCTTCTGGTGAACAACAAGATCATCAGCTTGGATCTGTCCGTCGCTGAGGTCTACAAGAAGGTGTGGTGCCCTACCAATGAGGTGAGTCTCATTATGTAATTAATTATGTAATTAAACTTTAAAGGACCGGTCTGGGTGATCAAACCATCGTAACCGCCTCTGGCTTCACTCAAACAACCGTTACCAATATCATCTGGTAAAAGTACTTCCTTGATGATATTGATAAGATGTTTTTGTGAAGCCAGGAGAGACGGCCACAATGGTTTGATCACCCAGAGCGGTATTGTCCTTTAATTTTGTGAAATTGTCAAAGGGACTTTTCCCAGTGCCTCACCTTCAGAGTAGAAGGTAGGCAATGCAAATATTAATATCTTTGTGAACATGTGCTTGTTTTTTTTGTTCTTGCCAGGGTGAACCAATGAGAATCATCTACCGCATGAGAGGTCTGCTGGGGGACGCTACCGAGGAGTTCATCGAATCACTGGACTCAACCACAGGTAAAACTACACATAGTTTACATTACTGGACTCAACCACAGGTAAAACTACACATAGTTTACATTACTGGACTCAACCACAGGTAGAACTAGTCATAGTTGACTTTACATACACGTTCCAAATGATGAATGAAATGCAAGTTTAAACAATGTGTTCTGGTATCGCAGATGAAGAGGAGGATGACGAGGAGGTGTACAAGATGGCGGGTGTGATGGCCCAGTGTCGGGGTCTGGAGTGCATGCTGAACCGGCTGTCCGGCATCAAAGACTTCAAACAAGGAAGGCACCTTCTCACCGTAAGCCAGGACGCACATTACAACCCAGTGGCGTGTACAAACATGGAAACAAATCACAGTTGGCTTGATTTACATTTATTCATGTCTCATTCATTCACAGGTTCTGCTGAAGCTGTTCAGCTACTGTGTGAAGGTGAAGGTGAACAGACAGCAGCTGGTCAGACCAGAAATGAACACACTCAACGTCATGCTGGGAACACTCAACCTGGTGAGCAGAGACACACAATTATTTAATACATATGTTTGTTCTGTCAAAACAGACCCTAACCCTAACCCTTCTTTTTTTCTTGATTTTTCTTTTTTTGTTTTACTGTCCTTTCAAGTTTTCTGCTGGATTTCCCTTCAGAGATTAATAAAGTATTATCTTAAATTTGGTTGCAGAAAGTCCTAAATCAGTGCTGTCTGTCCTGTTATATTCAGCCCCTAAATCCTAACGGTCATGGTTTGTGTCCCCTCCTCCAGGCCTTGGTGGCAGAGCAGGAGAGCAAGGACAGCGGAGGGGCGTCCATTGCAGAGCAGGTCCTGAGCATCATGGAGATCATCCTGGATGAAGCCAACGCTGAGATCTCAGAAGACAAGGTGAGCACTCTAGAGACGAGGGTCAACGGTCGTGGTACACAAAGATCCTGGTTCAGGATGTAGGGGTCCAAGAGATGAGGTTAGGGTTGGGATCAACTGTCCTGAAATGGCAGTTTGGGGCTCTCCTCTCCTCCTGCTTTCACTCGAAATACGATCTCTGAACTGAACTTTATTATCATTGCACAATGAAGTATAGTGTATAAGTAAAGAGACAACGAAATTGAATTTGACAACCAACAGTGCAGAGTATGTACATATGTATAGTGGAGTATATAATAAGATATATGTAGTATGAGCAGCCAGTACAAGTAATGCTAATAATAGATGTTATATACAGAATAAGATATGAGGTATAATATGAATACGATAAATACACTATGGACAATATATGTACAGTATAGTCAGTGGTATAAATATGAATACACTATAGGTGAGGTACGTACAGAATGGACGGTAGTAAAAATAGAAAACGCACTACAGGTGAGATTTATGGGTCGTCTTCCTCCTCTCCCAGAGCAACCTGCTGCTGACGGGGGACAAGGACCAGCTGGTGATGCTGCTGGACCAGATCAACACTCCCTTTGTGCGCTCCAACCCCAGCGTCCTGCAGGGCCTGCTCCGCATTATCCCCTACCTGTCCTTCGGGGAGCTGGAGAAGATGCGCATTCTGGTGGAGCGCTTCAAGCCCTGCTGCAGCTTTGACAAGTACAACACTTTAAGACCCTTATCGTAACACTGACCTCCGTTTTATTTGTCTCGTCCTCACATTTTTGAGTCACCCTGACAAGTGAGCACGTCCCTTTTTATTCAAATCCCGCTTTCTCTCTCTCTCTCCAGGTACGACGAAGAGCACAGTGCAGACGACAAAGTCTTCCTAGACTGCTTCTGCAAAATCGCCGCTGGAATCAAAAACAACAGCAACGGCCATCAGCTGAAAGATCTCATCCTCCAGAAGGGCATCACCCAGAGTGCCCTGGACTACATGAAGAAACATATCCCTAATGCCAAAAAGTATGTGGAGCTCTGCCTCCACCATGTTGTTTGTTTTAAAGGGCCCCTGTTGTACCACCAGGTGTGAGTGTGATTAGCCATTACAAGCTGATGTCAACACCCTCTAGTGACATCACAAGTGGCTGAGTGTCCACCCAGATGTGTGATGACTAGGTCAGTCTACCAGCTTTCCCAGTGGACTGTACCAACTGGTAGGCTTATCTATCCTTCATACATCTGGGTGGACACTCCGAATTGTGATGTCAGTAGAGGGTAGTGACATCACAATTTTGAAATGGCTTGTAGTGGCTAATCACACTCACACCTGGTGGTAAAATAGGGGCCCTTTAAATGCAAATGTATTGTTGGTTGTTTCCTTCTTGCACTAAAATGAGATATTTTGGGTTTGCCTATTTGGGGGCAACGTCTCAAGCTGCTTGTTTTGATTGGTCAATGGAGTCGATGCACGGTATGCGTCGATCACCACTTTTTCATGGCAGATTTGTGTCATTTATGCATGACTCAATACGGTCTCAATCTACTGTACTCCATTGACACATTTCTACACATGTCTATACACTGGAACACATCATTGGCTGAAGATATTCTCTGTTAGTCCCTCACCACTGTGTGTTTGTGTGTTTTGTGTGAAGTCTGGATGCTGACGTGTGGAAGAAGTTCCTCTCCAGACCAGCGCTGCCTTTCATCCTGCGACTCCTTCGAGGCCTCGCCACCCAGCACCCCCCCACCCAGGTACATACCACCGCACCTGGGTAGATACAACCCTACCCAGGTACTTATAACCTCATACAGGTAGATTCAACCCTACCCAGGTATTTATAAACTCATACAGGTAGATATAAACTCATACAGGTAGATATAAACTCATACAGGTAGATATAACCTGATTTAACCTCATACAGGTAGATATTACCTCATACAGGTAGATATAACCAGATATAACCTCATACAGGTAGATATTGCCTCATACAGGTAGATATAACCTGATGTAACCTCATACGGGTAGATATGACCTCATACAGATAGATGCAACCTCACACGGGTAGATGTAACCTCATACAGGTAGATGTAACCTCATACAGGTAGATGTAACCTCATACAGGTAGATGTAACCTCATACAGGTAGATGTGACCTCATACAGGTAGATATGACCTCATACAGGTAGATATGACCTCATACAGGTAGATATGACCTCATACAGGTAGATATGACCTCATACAGGTAGTTAGTAACCCTTGGTGGAACCCCAGTTCTCGCCGTCTCCCATGGTCTCCTCACTTCTCTCCCCTCCAGTCGCTGATCGGTACGGACTCCATCACCAACCTCCACAAGCTGGAGCAGGTGTCGAGTGACGAGGGCATCGGCACGCTGGCGGAGAACCTGCTGGAGGCGCTGCGGGAGCACGCCAACGTCAACCTGAAGATCGACGCCGCACGCCGCGAGACCCGCGCCGAGAAGAAGCGCATGGCCATGGCTATGAGGCAGAAGGCCTTGGGCACGCTGGGCATGACCGTACGTAACCCTCCCTTAGACGCGACCCTCCCCTAGACGTAACCCTCCCCTAGACGTAACCCTCCCTTCGACGTAACCCTCCCCTAGACGTAACCCTCCCTTCGACGTAACCCTCCCCTAGACGTAACCCTCCCTTAGACGTAACCCTCCCCTAGACGCAACCCTCCCCTAGACGTAACCCTCCCTTAGACGTAACCCTCCCCTAGACGTAACCCTCCCTTAGACGTAACCCTCCCCTAGACGTAACCCTTCCTTAGACGCAGCCCTCCCCTAGACGCAGCCCTCCCCTAGACGTAACCCTCCCCTAGACGCAACCCTCCCCTAGACGCAGCCCTCCCCTAGACGTAACCCTCCCCTAGACGCGACCCTCCCCTAGACGTAACCCTTCCTTAGACGTAACCCTCCCCTAGACGCAACCCTCCCTTAGACGCGACCCTCCCCTAGACGTAACCCTCCCCTAGACGCAACCCTCCCCTAGACGCAACCCTCCCCTAGACGCAGCCCTCCCCTAGACGCGACCCTCCCTTAGACGTAACCCTCCCCTAGACGTAACCCTCCCCTAGACGTGACCCTCCCTTAGACGCGACCCTCCCCTAGACGCGACCCTCCCTTAGACGTGACCCTCCCTTAGACGCGACCCTCCCCTAGACGCAACCCTCCCCTAGACGTAACCCTCCCCTAGACGTAACCCTCCCTTAGACGCAGCCCTCCCCTAGACGCAGCCCTCCCCTAGACGTAACCCTCCCTTAGACGCAACCCTCCCCTAGACGTAACCCTCCCCTAGACGCAACCCTCCCCTAGACGCAGCCCTCCCCTAGACGCGACCCTCCCTTAGACGTAACCCTCCCCTAGACGCAGCCCTCCCCTAGACGCAGCCCTCCCCTAGACGCAGCCCTCCCCTTGACGTAACCCTCCCCTAGACGTAACCCTCCCTTAGACGCAGCCCTCCCCTAGACCCAGCCCTCCCCTAGACGCAGCCCTCCCCTAGACGCAGCCCTCCCTTAGACGCGACCCTCCCCTAGACGCGACCCTCCCCTAGACGAGGGTTATCACATTGCAATCTGCTTTTAATCGCCCTCTTAAGCACTTTGTAACACTTGCTTAAAAAGGTGCTCTGTAAATAAACATTGTTTATGTAGCAAATGTTATTTAATGAGAATTATTATTACTATTATCATGATTATTATAATTCCCTCTGCATTTGAGGAAGTTGTTGAGCAGCCGTCTCCATAGCGACGCGTATGCTTTGTGTTTCAGACCAACGAGAAGGGTCAGGTGGTGACCAAGACTCCTCTGCTGAAGCAGATGGAGGAGCTGATAGAGGAGCCAGGGCTGACCTGTTGCATCTGTAGAGAGGGCTACAAGTTCCAGGTATATATACACACACACACACACACACACACACACACACACACACACACACACACACACACACACACACACACACACACACAGTGTGGGGCTACAAGTTCCAGGTACACACACATGCACACAACGCTGTATGTGTTTTGGTTTTAACATCTAATTCTCCCCACCTCTCTCCCTCTTTTTATTATTTGTATGCTTTGAAATGTTTTAAAAAGCTATACAAATATAATGTATTAATATTATTATTACTATTGTGATACTAGTCATAGAACTTTTTCTTTTTTTTTTTGTCAAAGCTAGATTGTAATCTAGTTTCTTTTTAAGTTCAGGGTTGTTTTGTAAATTCAACACAAGTTATCCTGAAATTTGATTCAACCCAACAAAGAAAGTGTTTGTTTGGACGTCCTTGTCTCTGCTGTTGTGTTGACGCCTCCCCCCCTCTCTCCCCCCAGTCTACCAAGGTGCTGGGTATCTACACCCACACCAAGCGGGTCACCCTGGAGGAGTTTGAAAACAAGCCCCGCAAGCAGCAGGGCTACAGCACCGTGTCGCACTTTAACATAGTCCACTACGACTGCCACCTGGCGGCGGTCAGGTAGGACAACAACGCAGCCTATGACCGCTGTGCTACAAACAGTGGAATGGTCCACTTTCTAGTCTCGTCTCGATTTCCTCATTAACCCCCCCCTGTTTCCTCTGGCAGGCTGGCTCGCGGGCGGGAGGAGTGGGAGAGCGCTGCGCTGCAGAACGCCAACACCAGGTGCAACGGGCTGCTCCCGGTGTGGGGGCCGCAAGTACCGGAGTCGGCGTTCGCTACCTGCCTAGCAAGGTGAGAGCTCCACCTATTCACACACACACACACACACACACACACACACACACACACACACACACACACACACACACACACACACGTATGGTATTGGGTCTCATTGGCGTGTACGTCTTTTGTGTTGTGAATGTAAACCTTCAGTATCTTTGAGGCTGATGAGGTTTATGTATCGTGACACAGTGTGTCTAGCAGCTTATACTTACGTTTTGTTCTTGGTTAATGCAGGTGAATTTTGTGGGTACACTATTTAGGGTAAAGTGGTGTCCCCATAACCAACACAATCAAATTATTATTAACCCTAAAAACGTTTATATGGACACTATTTAGAGTAAATGGTGTCCCCATAAACCAACATAATATATACAGTATATGTATGTATACATACATGTGTGTGTGTGTGTGTGTGTGTGTGTGTGTGTGTGTGTGTGTATATGTATGTGTATATATGTATGTATGTGTATTGGGGACATTATTTAGAGTAAATAATATCCCCCAAAAAAACACAATAACACATATTTAGTTTGTAGGGACACGATTGAGGGCATCTCTTCAATTGTCCCCATACACCCACCTAATATGAAAGCTGTCCTCTGTCCCTCCCCCCTCCCCCCCCCCCCCCCCCCCCCGCAGGCACAACACGTACCTGCAGGAGTGCACCGGCCAGCGGGAGCCCACCTACCAGCTGAACGTCCACGACACCAAGCTGCTGTTCCTGCGCTTCGCCACGGAGCAGTCGTTCAGCGTGGACTCGGGCGGCGGCGGCCGCGAGAGCAACATCCACCTCATCCCCTACATCATCCACACGGTGCTCTACGTCCTCAACACGTACGTACCGCCGGGTTCATGGGTCGTTATAGAGAGAGAGAGAGAGGGGGTGGGGGGGGGGGGAGAGGGAGACGGAGAGAGAGGGAGACAGAGAGAGAGGGAGACGGGGAGAGAGAGAGAGAGAGAGGGAGGGAGGGAGACGGAGAGAGAGAGGGAGGGAGGGAGACGGAGAGAGAGAGGGAGGGAGAGAGAGAGAGACGGAGAGAGAGAGACGGAGAGAGAGAGACGGAGAGAGAGAGAGAGACAGAGAGAGAGGGAGAGAGAGGGAGGGAGGGAGACGGAGAGAGAGAGGGAGGGAGAGAGAGAGAGACGGAGAGAGAGAGACGGAGAGAGAGAGAGACGGAGAGAGAGAGACGGAGAGACGGAGAGAGAGAGAGAGAGAGAGAGGGAGACGGAGGGAGAGGGAGACGGAGAGAGAGGGAGGGAGGGAGACGGAGAGAGAGGGAGGGAGGGAGACGGAGAGAGAGAGGGAGGGAGAGAGAGAGAGACGGAGAGAGAGAGAGACACAGAGGGAGACAGAGAGAGAGGGAGACGGAGGGAGAGGGAGAGATATAGAGAGAGAGATAGATGGATATATAGAGAGATAGATAGGAACTTTATTGATCCTCGAAGGGAAATTCAGTCATTATAGCAGCAATGGTACATATTGTGCAATTTACTGAAAAAGAGTAAATGAAATGAGTTATAAAATGAATACTTTAGTTTTTCTTGGCTGCTTCTCAGATAAATCGAGCGAATGTAAGACATCACTTTGGACTCTGGTCACTTGTGATGGACTTTGCTATTATTCATGATATTTTATAGACTAAACGATTACAAACGATCGCCGTATTCATCGATAAAAATGACAATAATGGTTAGTTGCAGCCCTGAGTGACCCTACACAGCTGGACCCGTCTAACCATTAAACCCAACCCTCCCCCCCCCCCCCCAGCACGCGGGCCACGTCGCGGGAGGAGAAGAACCTGCAGAGCTTCCTGGAGCAGCCGTGTGAGAAGTGGGTGGACAGTTCGTACGAGGTGGACGGCCCGCACTACTTCGCCGTGCTGGCCGTCCACGTCCTGCCGCCCGAGCGCTGGAGGACCTGTCGCCTCCACTTCCTGCGGCGGCTGCTGGTCGCCGCGCACGCGCGCAAGCTGTCGCCCACCTGCACCAACAAGTACGGACCATGAATGAATGAATGAGTGAATGAATTGAAAAAGTCACAAGTTTGCTTTACTCTGCTTTGTGTTCTGGAGAGTCGAATATAATAATGATGGAGACATTAAAGCTTTACTGAAAATCCTCCGAAGAGAATCGATTGCTCCATTTGAAACTACACTCGTCGTTTTATCGACCAATCAAAACGCTTTATTTGTCGCCGAGGGGGGAGATTTGCGGAGTAGTTCAGTTAGAGCAACATGTATACAGGAAACAGGAAATACAGGAATACTGGAAAAAAATAATAATAAATACGTAAAGTGCAAAAATAACGGTAATAAATCACGTTAATAAAATGCCATCAGTTTCACTTGCTACTCGGTACTCCTGTACCGCTTTGTATTTCTAATGTTGAATACTCTATAATATTATATAATATATATGTAATAATATATAATATATATGTTATAGTCCCGTGATGTAAATGAATAACAATGTATTTTAAAGGCTGAATAGCGATGTATTTTAAAGGCTGAATAACGATGTATTTTAAAGTTGTTAAACCCGTTTGCTCTGCTTGTCAGACTGGCAGATAAAGCGCCCAAGGAGTTCGCCGTCTACCGCTCTCCTCTGCTGTTCTGGGGCCTGGTGGACCTGGTCTACGACATGTTCAGGGTACGTGTGGAGACTTATGGACTATATAGGATGGGATCCTTCAGGTACCGGTGCCACAAGCTCCTTATAAAGCAGCGATTCTCAACTGGAGGGCATTGTGATATTACACCAAACCTTAATCTGTAGAAAGAAGCCCATGAATTAACTAATGTCTCAATGTTAATTCAAGTTTCAATGGGTTACTATTTCATTGAGTTTAGCCCCAAGTGTTGCAGCTTTTTGTTCGCTCCGTGTTTTTAACAGTACATGAAGGTATTGTTGATTACTGCGATATTGGTAATACAACAATTATAGCTTTTGGGTGGTGACTTAATGACTAATTAAGGTCCTGAGGGGAGACCAGTTGAGAACCACTGTCATAAAGAATGGAGACGTGACATTTAGTTTTAGTGTTGCGGGCGCTTGACTCCCAGCCGAAAGGTACTGGGTTCGATTCCCGTAGCCTAGCGTGTCGGCGTCCTCGGGGGGGGGGGGCGAGATGCCCGACTCGTACCTGCTGACACGCATCTGCATTCACCGCAAGTCTCTTCGGAGAAAAAGCAGAAGAACGAACGCATGCTGGGGGAACGGATGGAGGATGACACTCACACGTTTCTTTCCCCCATTCCATCGGTTCCCTTTCCATCGGTTCCCTTCCTGGTTCTCCACCGGCTCCTGGTTCTCCGCTGGCTCCATGTCCTGGTCTCCTGGTCTCCTGCCGGCCCTGCAGAAGGTCCCCACCAGCAACACGGAGGGCGGCTGGTCCTTCTCCCTGGCTGAGTACGTGCGCCACAACGACATGCCGATCTACGAGGCGTCCGAACGCGTCCTCCGCGCCTTCCAGGACGAGCTGATGCCCGCAGAGTCCTTCTCCGAGTTCCTCGACGTCGTAGGTCAGTGGTCTCACACGCGCACAGACAGACACACAGACAGACAGACAGACGGAGACACAGACAGACAGACAGACAGACAGACAGACAGACAGACACACACACACACACATAGACAGACAGACAGACAGACAGACAGACAGACAGACAGACAGACAGACAGACAGACGCACAGACACAGACAGACAGACAGACACAGACGCACAGACACACACACACATGCACACACACACATGCACAGACAGACAGACACACACAGACAGACAGACAAGACACACTGACAGGCAGACACACTGACACACACACAGTATTTTCTGTGAAAAGGCAACACTTCAATCACCAGGCCATATCACGATGTTGCGATATCTAGTCTCATATCAGGATATCGATATAATAGCGGTATATTTCCCAGTATAATATAATATTATATATATATATATAAAGGAATATAGTAATATTCCTTTATTGGCTGTTTAAAACATCCATGTAAAGTTGGGACGGCTGTGTGTCGATGATCGTTTATCTGACTCTGTTCTGGTCCTTCTCTTCCAGGTCTTCTCACCGACATCCCGGACCCAGATCTCTTCTTGCAGGATTTGTTGAACTCTGTGCCCTGAGCGGCGCCCCCCCCCCCCCCCCCCACCCACCCACTAGTCTCACACCCACTTTACTAATCACACCGGAGGACATCTCTCCAGTTCAAACACACACACTGACACACAAACACAACAACACCTTGCTTCTTCTTTCTCACTTTGCTTCCCCCTGCTGCCCGAATGAAACCTCCTGATTAATTTAAAGCAGAAACTACGTGTAGAACTAAGACTTTCATCCATCTGTGGAAACGCTCTGTGAAGTCTAACACCATACTAAACCGTAACACAGTTAACGGGGCCACAGCCCCCCCCCACACACACACACAGGAACACAAGTGGCCCCTGAAGGTCCAGCTGAATGTTGTGAACATGGCGTGGAAAAGGTTTTCTTCCCGCGGCTGTGAGATAATCAATACACACATTATTTAATGTAAGCGAAGAAGAGACTTGGAGTCGGTTTCCTGGTATATTCTCTCCTTTCTTTGGTTTTCTTAACTATTCACTGTTCATCCGCTGTCACCGAATCAAAATGCGGCGATGCGGTGCGGCACCTTTCACAGTCAGCAGTTTCGGCACTGGATGGGAAATGTAAAAAACACGCATGTTCACAACAGCTGAACACGCATGTTCACAACAGCGCCCGCCTCTGGGCAGCAGAGTCCTGTTTACCGCGCGGCCGCTTCCCGCGTGTTCGGTGTTGCTTTAAATCCGCAAGTGTTTTCGGGTGCAATCTTTAAGGTAACTTAAAAAAAAGGAAAGAAATACCAATGTTTGGCGAGTTGACCCACCACATATTTAGAGTGGCATTTGTTTTAATCTTTTTTTTGTTCGGTTTGTGGAAGTTTGGTTTTGTTTTTTTTTTGTTTTTTTTTTGTTTTTTCTTTTTAATGGTGAAGCGATTCAGTGTCACGCGGTTGTGATCCAAGTTTCAGTTTTTTTGATGTAGGTTCATGTAGGTTGTAACTGGAATGGGAATGATTGGCAGATGAGTTACATTTTGATTTAGTGTGCATGTGTTAATGTGTCTTTTAAACGGAGCGAAAGAGGAATAAAAGAGAGGGGTTTAACGTTTTTTGTTTTCTCCATTTTTTGTTTTTGTTTTTTTTTGCGAAAAAGCCATCTTTTGGTGACAGAGGAGCTTGTGAACGATTCCATCTGGTGCAATGAAAACCTGACCTGTCTAAAATGAAGAATAAACGGACCTGCGTTATATCTTTAAACTTTTTTTTTTTTTTTTCCTTTTATCGTTTCATTCGAGTTTTCTAACGACGACCTGCTGTCTCGATCAGTCTGCTTAGCGCATTTTATACTAATGGATCTGTTACCATGGTGACACTCCTGTCCCCCGCCCGCCCCCCCCCCCAGGCGCAGGTTCCCTCTTAAGCAAAGTGCCGCTGAGCTTGCACCGTCAGCGAAAAAC